>OZ024810.1:22886809-23169309 GCA_964017045.1 Omphiscola glabra | reverse complement strand
TAGTGGATCTCATGTAACATTGTAAGCAGGTCATGACTTCTATTTTGGCATTCACAAACACAGATAGTACCTGCATAATATAAATATAAAGACATATATCTTCCTACAAGTGCGGGGCCCTATGCGAAACGGATTGCGCGGGGCCCTTTCTGGGTAGGAATTAGGGGTCGCAAAACCGGTCCCTTTTGCCAAAACCGGTATTTTCGATATTGAAGTTTACAAATACCGGAATCCCGGTATTTTCGATATTTTCGATATTTAGAGAATTTTTAGCAGAGATTCGAGATTAGTGTTGATGATTTATCAATGAAATAAAAACATTCAGAACAAATATCACATTTTGATTTTTAATAAGCTTTTCACAACACAAATGTTTATCTTCAGACTTTAATCAAACGAAAAAAAAATATTCTTAGATTTTTAATTTAAATAGTTTTATTGATCAAATATTAAAATAGATAGTGTTGTTTGAATCTTTGGTCAAATTTAAATAATGAGAGCGTAAAATGACGACGTGTCTAATGTTTGGTCACTTAACTTTGAGCGCAAATGGTTACAAAAGTAACCTGATGAAGAGAACACCCGCTCAGAATCCATACTGGTCGGAGGAATAGACCTTACGCAATTTCTCGATATTTTCCTCTTGAACCGACTTTCTCAAATAAAGCCATTTCTATTTTTACAAATGTATCAATGTCTCCATCCGTTGGTCTGGATGTCTTTATTTCCGATAGTTTCATATGCTTTTCAAATTAAGGTCTATTTTTTTCAGGGTCCCCCATTTCTTTCTATCAATCCGGGAAAATAAATCATAAATTTATTTTTTTATTAATTCAATCGAATTGATTTGATGTGTAAAACTATTTTTTATATTTAAATTGTCATATAAATGTTTGACTAAGTACGGTACAGACACATTGGGACATTCAGACATGTACATTTTGGCTAAGTAAGGTACAGACAAACTTGGAAATTCAGCCTGAGACAAAATAGCTAGAAATTCAATTATGAGTTCAAGGTAAATTATTAATATTATTATCACAAAATAGAAGTAGCATTATTTTTCTGTGTCTTAAACTTAAGGTATTGGATTATCAAAATACGGATTTACTCATATTTTTAATGTGTAGGTTTTATGACATAATTAAAAGAAATCAAGCAATCAAAAAATAGTTTAATTAAAAGTTGACCCCGTGATTTGAGTGCAACGTGCTATTATTTCCATACAAACTCTTAATGGAAGTCAAAATTCGATCTTCATTCGACTATAAAAATTACTTATTTGGCAATAATATCGAAACATTTACCTATCAATCCTGTACCTGCACGTCGTGACTCGTCTCCACTTACACACTACACATGCACGATGAAGAAACAAAACTAATCACACCATGATTCTTGACAAATAAGAGTACACAGATCTAGTCCATCGGTCGGCTTTCTTTGAACTTGTGACACGTGGTGTGATGGATTTGCGCATCTCATAAATTGTTGCTATGCCTTGCTTTAAATACGACGTGGTAACTAAGAAAAACTATGTTTAAAAAAATTGAAAATAAAATCCCGGGATTATCGAAAATCCCGGTTTTCATAAATCCAATCCCGGTATTTTCGACCATCAATTATGGTCCGGTATTCAGGTATTTTCGAAATTCGGGATCCCGGTTTGCGACCCCTAGTAGGAATAAGGATAATAAGTGAAAATTAAGATTTTGTATTAGAAAATAAATTCGGGGCGGGGCCTATGAAAGTGCGGGGCCCCTTGCGGCCGCAGAGGTTGTAATGGCCTAAGGCCGGTCCTGTCTTCCTACATACATTATAAAAGTACCTATTAAGTAAACATTATAAAAACATAAAACTGTTGACGAATTATTATAAACCAACCGGTATTATGAGGTAAACTTAGGATCTACACTGAAAACTGAAAAACATGGCAAGGGGTCTACGAGACAAAAAAGTTTGGGGACCTCTGCTATAACTGAAAGTTTTAAAGAAGACGGAGGTCATCGTCTGCTCTAAAAGTTTGTGCTGTTTTAAGTTTCACCGAATTTAAGATTCTCACAAATATTATAAAAAAATGAATGATTTTTTTGTTAAAACTTGCCTTGACAATGGTTTTTGTTAAAACTTGCCTTGACAATGGTTTTTGTTAAAACTTGCCTTGACAATGGTTTTTGTTAAAACTTGCCTTGACAATGGTATTCCCAAGCAAGTATTTCGCAATACCATTAACACAATGAACAAAATCACTTCGGTCATAACGTTGTCAGTTGTTTGGTGGGCCCAATCGATCGGCGCTGACAAAAGAAAACTTCTTTCTAAATGTGGCGCGGAGGTTGTCTCTCACTGTTCACGGGTGACCCAGTTTTTTTTAACGAGTAAGCAGTGGCGTAGCGAGCTTAACTCGCACCCGGGGCACAATACCTTTTTAGCGCCCACAATACCTTTTTGGCGCCCCCCTATTCGAAAACCATACAATATTATAGTAAATTAAGTAAAATATACCATTTGGCGCCCCTTTAAGAGTAGCGCTCGGGGCATGATGCCCCCCTTTCCCCCTCACTACGCCACTGCCAGTAAGTAAATAATTTTGCTTTAAATGAGGTTGTTGGTTGTTTTTTTTTTTTTTGGGGGGGGGGGGGGGGGGGGGGGCATTTTCAATGTCTGTGAGATGTTCAAATAAATCAATTTCCAATTACTTCACTGCTGACAGATTCCTTTAACCATCGCAAAGTAATTGGAACCACTGTCCTAAATAACTTTCATGAACAGATTGTCGTTGCACAAATACGTAATAGTAATCCGGCAATGATTTAGTGTGGCAAGAAGCCCGCCCACTCACGGCTTACGGTTGAGCCGTGAGACAATCATCCCATTGGTCAGTTTTCACAATCGCCATGACATGATAGTTTAGTGCGGTCGGAGGTCACGTGACTAGGTTGCGGTCTCAGTTGGCCAGGTTTTTCTTGTTATTTGGGTTAAAACTAAAACAAAAACCACAACCACAACCACAACCACAAAAGTATTTGGCTCTGAAAAATTGTCAGAAAAGTGTATTTCATTTATGTGGCTGAAACCAGTTTGTATGTGTGTGTGTGCGGGAGTGTGTGTGCGCGCTTGTGTGTGGGGGTTTGTGTGCGTGAGTATGTGCGTGTGTGTGTGTAAATATTTTCATAAATGTGTCGTGGATATGCAAATATTTCTGAGACATGTTTGGAAACAGGATGAAACGTCCAATGCTTGCTGTTATGGATGTATTAGGTCTACACCAGTCTGTCACGTCATTGGCCAGACAGATTTGGTCAGACAGACTGGGTCAGACAGATTCGGTCAGAAAGATTTGGTCCGACAGATTTGGTCAGACAGATTAGGCCAGACAGATTTGGTCAGAAAGATTTAGTCAGAAAGATTTGGTATGAAAGATTTGGTCAGAAAGATTAAGTCAGACATATTTAGTCAGACAGATTTGGTCAGCAAGATTTGGTCACACAGATTTGGTCAGAAAGATTTGGTCAGAAAGATTTGGTCAGAAAGATTTAGTCAGAAAGATTTGGTTAGAAAGAGTTGGTCAGAAAGATTCGGTCAGAAAGATTTGGTCAGAAAGGTTCGGTCAGACAGATTTAATCAGACAGATTTGGTCAGACAGATTTGGTCAGACAGATTTGGTCAGAAAGTTTTGTTCAGAAAGATTTGATCAGAAAGATTCGGTCAGACAGATTTAGTCAGACAGATTTGGTCAGAAAGATTTGGTCAGACAAATTTGGTCAGAAAGATTTGGTCAGAAAGATTTGGTCAGAAAGATTTGGTCAGAAAGATTTATTCAGAAAGATTTAGTCAGACAGTTTTGGTCAGAAAGATTTAGTCAGACAGATTTGGTCAGACAGATGAGGCCAGACAGATTTGGTCAGAAAGATTTAGTCAGAAAGATTTGGTCAGAAAGATTTGGTCAGAAAGATTTAGTCAGACAGATTTAGTCAGACAGATTTGGTCAGCAAGATTTGGTCAGCAAGATTTGGTCACACAGATTTGGTCAGAAAGATTTGGTCAGAAAGATTTAGTCAGAAAGATTTGGTCAGAAAGATTTGGTCAGAAAGATTCGGTCAGAAAGATTTGGTCAGAAAGATTCGGTCAGACAGATTTAATCAGACAGATTTGGTCAGACAGATTTGGTCAGACAGATTTGGTCAGACAGATTTGGTCAGAAAGTTTTGTTCAGAAAGATTTGTTCAGAAAGATTTATTCAGAAAGATTTAGTCAGACAGTTTTGGTCAGAAAGATTTAGTCAGACAGATTTGGTCAGACAGATTTGGTCAGACAGATTTGGTCAGACAAATTTGGTCAGAAAGATTTGGTCAGACAGATTTGGTCAGAGAGATTTGGTCAGACAGATTTGGTCAGAAATATTTAGTCAGACTGATTTGGTCAGACAGCTTTGGTCAGACAGATTTGTTCAGAAAGATTTGGTCAGACAGATTAAGTCAGACAGATTTGGTCAGCCAGATATGATCACACAGATTTGGTCAGACAGATTTGATAAGACAGATTCGAACAGATTTGTTCAGACAGGTGTGGTCTCTGAAACATATTGTAGTTAGAACTACATCATCGAATAATCCCATTCAGGTATCAATTGCGGGTCTTCATTGGTGGGGTGGGGGGGGGGGGGCTTGGCAAAAACAAAACATAGCACTGTTAATGTTTCAAGTTTCATGAAACAGAATTGATCGCGTTGTGTGTCTGCTGACGTTCAGTGGCACCAGAGTTATTTTATAAACAAATATCAAAAAGTAATTCAATTTGAACAGAAAAATATTGAAATAAAATGCGCGAAAATCCTAAATATCAACAACAAAAAAACCCCGTAAACATTGACCGAGAGAAGCGTCCATTAACATCTACTCGTCACGTGACAACGTTGGTGTTTACTAAAGGAACGGGTTTATCGGGGAAATCATATGGAGAATAGCAGAGAAGAGAAAGAGAGATAGGGCGTTGGAAAGAGAAACAGAAGGAGAAAGAAATAAGGAGCGAAAGAGAGTGTGAAAGAGAGGGTCAAATCATATTTCATTCATCTTCCCCTTGAAAAAACAGGACAAACTGATTTTTTTGGTGTTTGTGGTTGGGGTTGGTCTGAAAGTTTTATAGAGTGTTGTCATTGGCAACGAGTCTACATGCCGAATTTCAGCTCGATAGACTGACGGGAAGTGGGTCAATTAGACTTCCAAATATTTTGTCACGCAGAAACACACGATGAAATGCAAAGCCAAATTAATATAAATGATTTAAAAATTAGTTGGATTTTGACATTGTTAGATCAGAGGGCTAGCAATTTATACCAAAAATTATTTGTCGGACTGAAGAGTAGCCAGTAAAATTAACTATATTGGTAAACATTCGATAAACATTTCCGTAAGCTTCATTGCACAGTAGCATCAATCCTATTTGTCTACTTCTAGATATTTTAAAATCAGATAAACGCAAAACCGTAATAACAAAACATTTGAATGCGATATTTACTGTTAGATGGCAGAACATTCAATAATAGCTCGCGCTGCGCTAACAGTTGGCGCGCACATAAAAGCAGACACAAAAGCGTGCCGTCTGATCGCGTCGGACAATCAGAGAGTTAGGGTGTTTAAAAAAAAAAAGTGCAAACAGTTACGTCCGGTGTTTAAACGCGCCAAAGAAAACAAAAACAACAAAAAAACTGCACATTGTGTTCTAACTAGTTGTTACCGTGGTATAAATGAGCGGAAGCGTCTGCTTCACAATTATCGCTGGTTAAGCCAAATCAAGGGGGCGTTTCTGGAAATTAGTTTAAAATGAGGTCATTTTCATCCAATCAGTGGTATTTGTTAAAAGAAAGAAAAAAATCTACCGGTTTTATTATTGTTGGGACTGCATTTTGTGGGTGCCATTTAATAGTTGAAAAGAAATGATCCAATTTCATTTGAGATTTTGCTAAAGATAATACAATTTGAATCACTGTCATCCCATGATATATAATTTTTGTTTTATTTTGCCATTATTTCGACGCTGAATTTGAACGTTGGTGTCTATATGCTGTCTTGATGTCAAGATTTTGTCTTTGTGTAAAGATTTTGTTTGGTGTCAAGATGTTGTCTTGTGTCAAGATGTTGTCTGGTGTCAAGATGTTGTCTTGGTGTCAAGATGCCGTCTTTGCATCAAGATACCGTCTTTGTGTCAAGATTCTATCTTTGTGTCAAGATTATATCCTTGTGTCTAGATGCCGTCTTTGTGTCAAGATTATGTCCTTGTGTTAAGATTATGTCCTTGTGTTAAGATTATGTCCTTGTGTCAAGGTGATGTCTTTGTGTCAAGATGCGGTCTTTGTATAAAAATTCTATCTTGTGTCAAGATTATGTCCTTTTTTCAAGATGATGTCTTTGTGTCAAGATGCTGTCTTTGTGTCAATATTCTATCTTTAGTCAAGATTATGTCAAAAACTTTTGACAAATACATGAAGAAATGTTTGAAAACTTTCTTATTTGCTGGACATCGACACATAAGAATGTAATATCCCTTTCAAAAGTAAAATAACACTTCCACACTATATAACAAGAATGTGTTCTCCATTTTGCTATAAACTCACCACTTGCTTCAGACCATCTTGAGGGACACTCGATCAGACAGTCATCAGGTACACGCTTTTACACGCTTATTTCACCAACTATCTCAGAAAAACAAAAGAAAAATGTTACCCATCAAACGAAATTATTATACTTTTATTTTTTTTAAAGAATCTCATTTAGCGCAGTTATCGGGAATTTCATTTCGTGAAATAAGTGGCACCAATTTTACCTTCATCTTTTCCTAGAAAATAAGAGAAAAAAAACTCATTTTTTTCTGGTTGGCGTTGGGGGATGGAGATGACCATTTGAAATTATGTCTTGTCATCGAGTCTATGTGCCAAGTTTCAGCTCAATAGGTTGACGAGAAGTGGGTTGATTTGCCGTCCGAAGAATTTGCCATAAACACACAAAACGTTCGTTAATATAAATGATTTTTTTTTTAAGAAAAAATATTCAAATATATGGGTGCAGAGGTGTATGTTCATTGTTGTAGTAAAATTATGAAACTTTACCAGAGAACGGAAATCCCAAATTTAAACTTTTAAAAAGATAGAATGTATTGTTAGCATTGGTCACACTGAATGTATGAATCAAGTGACGTAACATACTGAATGTATGAATCAAGTGACGTAACATACTGAATGTATGAATCAAGTGACGTAACATACTGAATGTATGAACCAAGTGACGTAACACAGTGACTGTTTGAATCAAGTGACGTAACATACTGAATGTATGAACCAAGTGACGCAACATACTGAATGTATGAATCTAGTGACGTAACATACTGAATGTATGAATCAAGTGATATAACATACTGAATGCATGAATCTAGTGACGTAACACACTGACTGTATGAATCAAGTGACGCAGCACGATGAATGCATGAATCAAGTGACGTAACACAGTGAATGTATGAATGAAGTGACGTTACACAGTGAATGTATGAATCAAGTGACGTTACACAGTGAATGTATGAATCAAGTGACGTAACACAGTGAATGTGTGAACCAAGTGACGTAACACGGTGCATGTCTGCACTAAGCGACGAAAACAATATATCTAAAGAATCATGTTCTGTCCTCAAACAAACAGAGCTGACCCTCACTGAGGCCTGGGGTCTCGTTTCACGGGGCCAAATTGCGAGGTTTGGAGCTAACTTTCGTCAGAGGATGAGAAGAGGCAGTGAGGCTTTTGTTTTAAGTTTGCACTATTTGACGGGTGTACATGACAAGGTTTCATGGCATATTAACTAGGTCAGCAAAT
Source organism: Omphiscola glabra (assembly GCA_964017045.1). Lineage (NCBI taxonomy): Eukaryota > Metazoa > Mollusca > Gastropoda > Lymnaeidae > Omphiscola > Omphiscola glabra. The sequence goes on along the minus strand of OZ024810.1, from coordinate 23,161,450 downwards.
CAGACGTCCTGCTTAGAAAGGTCAACGAGGTCATGAGGTTCCATGTCGTGTTGATATCAGATAATAAACCGGGCGAAATCCTAAACTAAACTTAATTAATCAAATGTTTACATTGAATGCCATCTTACCTGGATGCACATCGCACTTACACAATAAAAACTCACGGATTCATAGACATATGACCCCGTAGTGCACCGGGTGTGACTGAGTGGCCAAGGGATTAGCTCATCTGCGTCGAGCTTCTGGTTAGGTTTGTGTACTTAAGGACGGATTAAATTGAATATTTTATTTTAATATCCTTATTACGTCATGGGGTAGTGGAAATCAACTCAGTGAGAGCCCTTGCACCAATACGCCATAGGGTAGTGGCAATAAACTCAGTGAGGACAGAGCTGTTTCTTGACACAGAAGGCTTAGCCCTCACATAGAGCTGTTGACGCAGAAGGCCTAGCCCTCACATAGAGCTGTTGACGCAGAAGGCTTAGCCCTCATATAGAGCTGTTTACGCAGAAGGCTTAGCCCTCACATAGAGCTGTTGACACAGAAGGCTTAGCCCTCACATAGAGCTGTTGACACAGAAGGTTTAGCCCTTAGATAAAGCTGTTTCTTGACACAGATGTCCTAGCCCTCGTACAGAGCTATTTCTTCAAGCAGATGGTGGCCATTATTTTACATATTTCAGTTAGCTGCAGTAATTTAATAAACCACACATAAAAACAAAGTTTATAAAAATCCAGCAACAGGGGTGGGGCTAAAATTTAGACAAAACATGCATATAATTAATGCACTTTATAAGAATCCTAATTAGTGCCACCCCCCCCCGGCCCCTTTTTTTCCCCCTCAATGCTCGCAATCGCATATTTTTTCATGCACATGAACTATATTTATATTCTAATGACCCACCCGCTGTTACACCTTAGATTTACACCCGCCTTTACACCCGCAGATTTACACCCGCTTTTACACCGCAGATTTACACCCGCTTTTACACCCGCAGATTTACACCCGCTTTTACACCGCAGATTTGCACCCGCTTTTACACCGCAGATTTACACCCGCTTTTAGACCGCAGATTTACACCCGCTTTTACACCGCAGATTTACACCAGCTTTTACACCCGCAGATTTACACCCGCTTTTACACCGCAGATTTGCACCCGCTTTTACACCGCAGATTTACACCAGCTTTTACACCCGCAGATTTACACCCACTTTTACACCGCAGATTTATTACACCAGCAATTTTAGAGGAAGACAAAAAATATTACGCACCAAACGCCCTCTCCATAATTTTTTTGTTTAAACCTCATTTAGCGCAGATATCGGGATTTTTATTTTATCTCCCCCTTTAAGGGCAATAAAAACTAGTTTTTAGAGGTTGCGGTTGATGCTGAAAATGTGATAGTATGTGTTGTCATCGGCAACGAGTTTATGCGCCAACTTTCAGCTCAATAGTTTGACGGGAAGTAGTTGTTGTTGTTAGTTGTCTTATATAGCGCGGTACCCGAGCCTAGGGCTGGGCTCACCGCGCTGTACATACAAATATTAGCAAAAGAGACATAATCGTGACAATAAAATAAATTACATTTATGTAATAAAGAACAGCTGTATAAAGACAAAACAAAAACTAATGCATATTCAACCCATCCACCCCAGAACTTTTACATGACAAGCCATGGACGGCGGCCAGCAGCAGCGTTTATCGGTCAGATGTGGGGAATCAATCGGGGTAGTAGAGTTTAAAGAGATATGTTTTGAGTGCAGTTTTGAAGGCTGTGATGGTTGTTATATTGCGGATGTGTAGTGGAAGAGAATTCCATTGTTTGGGGGCACAGTAAGAGAGAGATCTTTCACCGTATGTTTTTGTGCGAGTCTTGGGGACAGCAAGAATACGCCCGTCTGCGGAGGAGCGAAGCTGTCGAAGGGGTGAATAGACAAAAAGAAGTTCTGTTAGATAAGAAGGGCAGGAATTCCAGAAAAACTTGTGGCAGAGAACAGAGAGTTTATAGCCATCCGAAAATTTTGCCAGCCAACTAGTCACCCACGAACAAAAGCGAATTTTATATAATGGATTTAAAAAATAGATCACAAATTACAATTGAAAGAAAGTTAAAATTTAAAAAAAAAAAAATTTTTTTAAATTCGTCAAAATCTTTCATTATGGTTCATGATTTTGTTAATCCGAAAGATAAAGTGTCAAGAAATTTGTCACATTAGTTCGTTACGTCAGACAGGATTTAATGATATCAAACTTAGTCACCACCGGCCTCGTCTTCGCGCCGAGGACTAAAAACCTGTTTAATTAGAAACTTCAGTGCAAGATCAGCCTCGCACCTAAGTCGGGCGATACAGATACGAGGGTGTGGCTCCGAGTGTGGCCCGATGGTACGCTAAAGAGGTGCTGTATTGATCTATCTGCCAGACGGACACAATTAACAACATTGCGGAGTGCTTTCACGTCCCGGGCTAAATGGAGACCACAGAGGAGAGGCTGTGAGGTGGCGCGGGGGGGGGGATATGAAGGAGGGGGAGGGGATGGTAAGGGGGCCTGTTGTTTAAGTTATCATGGAGCCAGTACATGTCCATATTTCTTTTTTTTTTTGCGATAAATCGTAAAGAGAAGAATTGTGAGGTTGTTTGTTTTTTGTTGTTTTTTTTTTTTGGGGGGGGGGGGGGGCGTGTCAGGAGTAAAACATGTTGGCATGAACAGAAAAATGTTGGTAATTTGAAACACTTGGTGACTGATGTAAATGAAACAAATGGAGCAGGGTTACCCTGAGACTGTCTCAAATTTTTCTAGGATTTGTAATATGTAGTAAAAATATGAATTTTTTATAAACTACACTTTTGCCACGTTAGCGTCCGTTATAAAAAAAGAAGAAAAGAAAAAACAACCTTCTGTCTTTAAAAAAAAACAATTTCTAAAACAAAAAAATTGAAATCAATATTTTCAGAGAAATCTGTCTCAACAAAAGGTCTTTGGACTTAAAGTTCCGACAGCTTTTAACACAGCTGTGACGTCAGTCTCCATTAAATCGGTTCTCAGTGTGTGCCCGTTAATTTGCGCTTGACATGACGTAACAAATTAAAACACAACCATGGTGGTCAACTTTATTCAGGGTTGGTAGGGGCGAGTGTGGGATTTAGTGGAGGGGGAGGCCTGGAATCATGCAGTGGATTACTTGAATAAATGAAGGGTGTGCTTAGATTTATTCAAAAGACAAGCACTGTCCATCAAATCTTAGATTTATTCAAAAGACAAGCCCTGTCCATCTAATCTTAGATTTATTCAAAAGACAAGCACTGTCCATCTAATCTTAGATTTATTCAAAAGACAAGCCCTGTCCATCTAATCTTAGATTTATTCAAAAGACAAGCACTGTCCATCTAATCTTACATTTATTCAAAAGACAAGCCCTGGCATTCCTATCAAAAGGTATTTTGGTGCCGATTGGTTCCATTGACCGCATGTTGTATGGTCTGCTCTGATTTACATTTCAATGGTAAAATACGACTGATTCTATAAATTAAAGTTGGGGATAAAATCATCTGTAAAAAAAAGTTAACAAATAAAAATAAAACATAGATTTACCTTAAAATTGGATTTTTGTACAACTTATATGGGAGAGAACTCTTGGCGTCTGTAAATTATATTTCCACATTTTCAACACTGTATGTCAAATTTGCTAAGACATAGTGTGTGCGGCCTTAATTTGTTGGAAAAAGGGTTTGCGTGGCCTTAAGTTGATAACAAAAGGGTGTGTGCGGCCTTAATTTGTTAGCAAAAGTGTGTGTGCGGCCTTAATTTGTTAGCAAAAGTGTGTGTGCGGCCTTAAGCTGTTGGCAAACAGAGTGTGTGTGTCCTTAAGTTGTTGACACAAGAGGGTCACCATTTTTTTGACAAGACCTATATTTCAATCATTAATCGTACGCCATATTGCAATGATCAGAATGGCTTCCAACGTTTCCTCAAACAGATGAATTCGCTTTTCCCCGAGCCTTCTCAAAATGTCCCTCACCCTCCTCATCCCTTGCCAGTCATGCATGTAATATGTTTCACTAACTCAGGTCTTTTATAATTGTGGCCATGTTACGTGTGCCATATGCTTACTACCATCACATCCTCCAAACATTGCCCTCACACCCTCAAACTGTCCAAACACATCCTCAAACACCTTCCACTCACATCCTTAATCATCTTCCACTCACATCCTCAAACAACTTTCCCTGACATCCTTAAACACCTTCCACTCACATCCTCAAACATCTTCCACTCACATCCTTAATCATCTTCCACTCACATCCTTAATCATCTTCCACTCACATCTTTAATAATCTTCCACTCACATCCTTAATGATCTTCCGCTCACATCCTCAAACAACTTTCCCTCACATCCTTAAACACCTTCCACTCACATCATCAAACACCTTCCACTCACATCCTTAATCATCTTCCACTCACACCCTTAATCATCTTCCACTCACATCCTCAAACAACTTTCCCTCACATCCTCAAACACCTTCCACTCACATCCTCAAACACCTTCCACTCACATCCTTAATCATCTTCCCTTCACATCCTCCAAACCTTCCCATCACATCCTTCAACTCCATCCCTATCACATCCCCACACCCTACCCTCACATCTCCCACACCATCCGCTCACTACACCCACATCGCCCCCTTCACCTAATCTATTGATTCTGGATCTTTCATGTCCTGTCATCCATCCGTCCCAATCCCAGTTCCGGTGATGTCCCTTTGATTACTATTCATCTCAAGAATTAGCCCTAGGGTACCGGTAAAACTAGTCACAGAAATGACGGATATCCGTGTGGTTTTTTTTTCCTTGACGTTGATGACGTCTAAAGAGATAGTTGCTTTATGAAAGTCAACGTAAGCAAGAAAATCATTAATAAATGTTACGCTATCTTCGAACTAAATGTACACGAAACTAGAAGATGGAATCGATACATTAAGACCAGGAACCAGGACCGAGCCGGCAAGTAAAAGCAACACCCGGGGCAAAGACTGAATTTGTGCGCCCTTTTAAACATAAAGTATATAATAATACAAGCATTTTTTATGAAAGAAAGGACAATATTGGCTCCCACAAGAAGTCTCCCGTTGCAAAGGATCTCTTCCATGTGTCGCGATGCAGATGTTATCATAGATTAATTATTGTTTCATTATATGCATTGACACATAGAACGATCTTATATTGACATTTAGGATTTTATATAATCTTACATTGGCATCCAATATCATCCTAAGTTGTCATTTAAAACAATATGTCACTGAAAATAAGTGACATTTCACATTTATGTGAAAAAAGAAAATGCCAGAAGCTTTATATATACACAATTATGTTAAAAATGTTGGCCAAGTCTTAATGTCTCATCCAAATGTTAAAAATGTTGGCCAAATCTGAATATCCCATCCAAATGTTAAAAATGTTGGCCGAGTCTGAATATCCCATCCAAATTTTAAAAATGTTGGCCAAATCTGAATATCCCATCCAAATGTTAAAAATATTGGCCAAATCTGAATATCCCATCCAAATGTTAAAAATGTTGGCCAAATCTGAATATCCCATCCAAATGTTACAAATGTTGGCCAAATCTGAATATCCCATCCAATTGTTAAAAATGTTGGCCAAATCTGAATATCCCAACCAAATGCTAAAAATCTATTGATTTCGTTATAAAGACCTCGTTCCCCAATAAGCCTGGAAAGTACAAATACGTAACGCCTTAAAGTATCCCACAAGCTGGTGTTCTAAGATTTTCGGGGTTTTTTTTCTGTCTTTTTTTTTTTTAAATTTCTCATCTCACAATAATACATAAAATGTTAAACAATTAGTAGACCGAAGACCAGGGCCGTCGCGAGACTTTTGGAGGCCCCGTTTTTCATTTCTCGTTTTTGTGTCGCCTGCACTCAAAAAATAGTTGTATGTTTCTTAAAATCGCAACTTCGTGGCCTTTAAATTATCCGTGGGCCTTTTGATTCATTTATGGGATGTAAATAGATATCATGTTTTGCGTGTGTAAAGTTGTGTATAGATGTGTAGATAAATGTATGTATAGATGTGTGTATTAGGGAGTAAACATGCGTAAATAGATGAGTGTACATGTGTGTATATGTATGTGTATACATGTGTTTATAAATGTGTTTATGATAGAGGTAAAACCCTAACAAAAAGCAGAAACCGTCACCAGCAACCGGTTTGGATGAGACCCGTTAACCTTGGATGGTAAACCATCTAAGAGAAGGCAAACTCTAAAATTAAACCCGGATATGGCGTCCCGTAGGAGGTATGACATGGACACAATGACAAATCCTGCGACGCAGAACGCAAGGAGAGCACATTGATATACACAAAAAACACTGCTGGTCATCTACTGCGTCCTAGTCTTTTTCCTGTTGCATTGACTAAGCATTGTCATGGGATCAAATGGGCAAGGACGAGGGAGAGAGACCGCTGAATGGAGCAACTTTCCCTCGCTTAAACAAAATTAACCTCAGGTTAAGGCTACCACTCAAGTAAAAAAATTGCTTAAGTCATCTTCGCTTGCAGAAGGATGAGCAATTTTGAAAAAAAAATAGAGGTGCTTATAAATGTGTGTTTACAAATGTGCTTACATGTGTGTGTAGATGTGTGTATACAAGAGTGTATTCGTTTTTTAAGAGACTGTTTATTTTAGTTTTCATTGAAATGTTGCATAAAACATTTGCTTAGAAAAGATATAGATAGCTTTGTGTTAGAGTAGGCCTGCACAACATACGGCCCGGGGGACGCATGCGCCCGCCAGCACCCACTTTGCGGCCCGCGAAGTAAGGAAATATTTTTCATCTTAGTATTCTCTTAAAATAATTATACACGGCCCTATTTTCTTTTCGCCCGCACAAGTTTTTCATAAAATATTACGACCCGGCTAACATTTTGAGATGTGCAGACGTGTGTTAGAGGATACATATCAGCATTTTTAAATACTTGTTTTTTTTTTGGTAACTTCATCGTCGCGAAATACCTTCTACAATGGGACATTGTACCGTGTGTTTTATTAAACATCTTCCATTTAAACAGCTTTCAATTAAACGGCTGTTTACTAAAAGACACACTAAAAAAAATGTTTGACTGAATAGCCCAGACGAGTATCAAGGCTCACTGACTTTAAGAACTACTTGATAATTGATCAAAGAGTATCCTTTTAACAGAATCACATGCCGGAATGATCAACTCGGCTTTAGGACAGAAATCTTCAAAGGCATTACAACTATGCGGGTTAATATCAGGAAACATGTCGCTTGCGTTCAGGCACTTTTTAGATAAGAAATTGGTAACTAACGACTTATAAAATATCAATATGTGAACTAGCATCTTCGCATGAGCCATCTTTAACCATTAACATGAGACATATGTTTTATCATTGAGCGCCAACATGAGACACCTGTCTTATCATTGAACATTACCCACGAGACATCAAATACTTAGCTGACCACTACGCATGAAAGATCAGATATTTCACCGACCACTACCCATGAGAAGTCAGTCCTTTAACTGACGATTACACATGAGACACAAATCTAAACACTGACCAATTCAGACGAGACCTTGGACCTTTAACTGACCACTACTCATGAGACATCAGGTTTATCAATGACCACTACCCAAGAGACATCAGACTTAGACTTATCATTGACCCCTACCCATGATCTATCAGACTTATCATTGACCTCTACCCATGAGACATCAGACTTATCATTGACCACTACCCACGAGCTATCAGAATATCACTGACCCCTGCTGCCCATGAGTGATCAGACTTATCATTGACCCCTAACCATAAGCTGTCAGACTTATCATTGACCCCTACCCATGAGCTATCAGACTTATCATTGACCACTACCCACAAGCTATCAGACTTATCATTGACCCCTACCCATGAGCTATCAGACTTTTCATTGACCTCTACCCATGAGCTATCCGACTTTTCATTGACCTCTACCAATGAGCTATTAGACTTTTCATTGACCTCTACCCATGAGCTATCAGAATTTTCATTGACCTCTACCCATGAGCTATCAGACTTTTCATTGACCTCTACCCATGAGCTGTCAGACTTATCATTGACCCCTACCCATGAGCTATCAGACTTATCATTGACCCCCTACCCATGAGCTATCAGACTTTTCATTGACCCCCTACCCATGAGCTATCAGACTTATCATTGACCCCCTACCCATGAGCTATCAGACTTTTCATTGACCACTACCCATGAGCTATCATACTTATCATTGAACCCTACCCACGTGACACCAGTCTCTGCACTGATTACTAACCACGAGTAATTTAACCTTTCACAGACCACTACTAATAAGTCATACATCCTTATCTGTCATCTTCAGTATAATACACTAACCATTACCAATAAGTCATATTAAAGTATACATCCCTTACAAATATTTTTTTCCTTAAAATACAAAGTCTCACATGCAAAGCCTTCAATCTGTCCTATGACTAGAAAGGCAACCTTGTGAGATTGACACAACTGATTCAATCGAAAGCAACGTTCGCCAGGCCAATAAGAGATTGCCTTTTTTTAGCTCTACCCATCACTAAATCTCAGAGCCAATGTAACAGTGTTGACCGGATTACTCAAGGGGATGGTTCACAAAAGGGAGACTACAAAGCCAGGGGGGATAATCCCGGGCCGTACTCTTTAAAAAAATCGTTACGATGACGTAGCCCGGTATGTCTTGTTATTGTCAGAAATTGTCTGGAACAAATTTTATTTTCAGCTTCTCTGATAGACAACTTATTTTTCTTTGCTAGACAGCTTTTTATAAACAAAAATGTTGATATTGTGTTAAGTAAATCATCAGAAAGTTGACGTTGGTTAGAGGAAAAATGTTTTTGAAAATTCTTCATATATTTACTATCTCTCACTCTCTCTGTCTCTCTAACACACTCTTTTGTCTCTACCTCACTCTCTCTCTCACTCTCTTTTTTCTCTCTCTCACTCTCTCTATCTATTATTTCTCTAATTATTATCTCACTCTCTCTCGTTTTCTCTCACCCTCTTTCTCTCACTATCTTTCTCTCTCTCTCTATCTCATTCTCTCTCGATCTTTAAATCTCACTCTCTCCCTCTTTCTCCCACTCTTTTTCTATCTCTTTCTCTCTTTTTCTCTCTCTTTCTTTCACTCTCTTCCTCTATCTCATTTTCTTTCGATCCTTAAATCTCTCTCTCTCTCCCTCTTTCTCCCACTCTCTTTCTCTCCCTATCTTCCTCTATCTCATTCTCTCTCGATCTTCAAATCTCGTACTCTCTTTCACTCTCCCTCTCTCTCACTCTCTATTACTCTCTCTCTTTTTTATCATTTCTATTTCTCTCACTCTCTCTGTTTCTCTCTCACTCTCTATGCTCTCTCTCTCTCTTTATTTTCATTTCTCACTCTCTTTCTCTCACTATCTTTCTCTATCTCATTCTCTCTCGATCTTTAAAACTCTCTCTCACTCTCTCTAACCCTCTTTTTATCTTTAACCAATTCTCTTTTTCGTTCTCTCTCCTTCTTTCTTTATCTCTATCTTGTTCAGTCGGTCCCTATTCCCCCTCCCAGTCTATGTCTATCTTTGTATGTCTTTCGCTCTCTTTCCCTCTCTCGATCTTTCTTTCTACCCACCTCCACCTGCCTCTTTTTTCTTCTGTCTCTTTCAGGGTGCGCAAATTCTTTGGTTAAGGATACATTAGGCACATATAAATTGATTGTGCATAATAAAGTGCGTCATTGCTAACAGTTTATAAACAGAGGGCATGATTACTAACAGCATATAAAGAGAGGGCATCATTGCTAAAGGTTTATAAAAAAGGGCATGATTGCTAGAAGTTTATAAACAAAGTGCGTGATCGCAAACAGTTTATAAATTAAAAACATTTTATAAAAAAAAAAGTTGATAAACAAATAAAAGTTTATAAACAAAAATAGTTTATAAACAAAAAACAGTTTATAAACAAAGTGCGTGATTGCTAACAACTTTCACCAAGATATAAACAAAAAGTTAAACACGTACACCGAAAGAAAAGGAGGAAAAGAAAAGAATGATTTTATATCGTAGAAAAATGAGAACAGCAAGTTGGCCTGAAAGAAGATGTCACACACTGCACAATTTCAATTTGCAATCCGACACCACTCCTCCCCATCTGAGTGGACACCCACTTCGCCCCATCTGAGTGGACACCCACTCCGCCCCGTCTGAATTGACACCCGCTCCACCCCATTTGAATTGACACCCACTCCGCCCGATCTGAATTCACACCTATTTCGCCCCGTCTGAATTGACACCCACTCCTTCCCATCTGAATTGACACCCACTCCTTCCCATCTCAATTGAAACCCACTCCTTCCCATCTGAATTGACACCTATTTCGCCCCGTCTGAATTGACACCCACTCCTTCCCATCTGAATTGACACCAACTCTGCCCGATCTGAATTGACACCCACTCCTTCCCATCTGAATTGACACCCACTCCGCCCGATCTGAATTGACACCCACTCCTTCCCATCTGAATTGACACCAACTCTGCCCGATCTGAATTGACACCCACTCCTTCCCATCTGAATTGACACCCACTCCGCCCGATCTGAATTGACACCCACTCCTTCCCATCTGAATTGACACCCACTCCGCCCGATCTGAATTGACACCCACTCCTTCCCGTCTGAATTGACACCCACTCCTTCCCATCTGAATTGACACCCACTCCTCCTCATCTGAATTGACACCCACTCCTCCTTATCTGAATTGACTACCACTCCTCCTCATCTCAATTGACACCCACTCCTACCCATCTGAATTGACACCCACTCCGCCCCATCTGAATTGACACCCACTCCTCCCCATCTGAATTGACACCCACTCCGCCCCATCGGAATTGACACCCACTCCTCCCCATCTGAATTGACACCCACTCCTTCCCGTCTGAATTAACACCCTTTCCGCCCCATCTGAATTGACACCCACTCCTCCCCATCTGAATTGACACCCACTCCTCCCCATCTGAATTGACACCCACTCCTCCCCATCTGAATTGACACCCACTCCTTCCCGTCTGAATTGACACCTATTTCGCCCCATCTTAATTGACATCCACTTCTTCCCGTCTGAATTGACACCCTTTCCGCCCCATCTGAATTGACACCCACTCCGCCCCATCTGAATTGACACCCACTCCGCCCCATCTGAATTGACACCCACTTCGCCCCATCTGAATTGACACCCACTCCGCCGCATCTGAATTGACACCCACTCCACCCCATCTGAATTGACACCTACTCCGCCCCATCTGAATTGACACTCCAGGTCTAAAAAAGGCGTCACTCGCCATCTTCATTCGTACGTCTCTAACATTGAGGTAGGTCACGCCCAACCATCATTTTTTTTTTAATCACAACCCTTCATCCCTGGGTTAAGATCAATCACGCCTTAAACCCGGCCCTCCCCCCCCCACCCCGTACTCTGGACGTGGGGAGCAGGTTCTTCCAACCCCCTGGTCCTGTGTGCACTTACACCAAAGTCCTGACGAGCATGAACACTGCTCACGTTTATCTTATAGCTGCAGCGTATTTGTCAATAATCTCAGACGTAGCGGGACACAAGACACCCATTTACAGAGAGAGCTGAGTGCAAATTGTGTAGTGGTAAATTCCAAAGTATATGAATTTGAACGAGGGATCATGTGAACTGATGAAAAATATGGGGAAAACGACTACTGGACTTCAATCCTTAATGGAAAACAAAAATATCATACAAAACATGACATCGTCATATTAAGGAAAATTTAAATCCTGTAACAAAAAAAAACAAGGGGAGTGAATCCAAAACATAGCTTTGACAAAAACACGCAAATGACGTCATTGCTTTGTCTTCGTTGAATCAACCGTGTTTATTTAATTATTTGTGCTGTTCATGTGGAGTCTCATTGAACAAAGCAAAGTATACAGACAATGCTCGTGTCTATTTATGAGTTAAACTACATCGGTTCTAAGATATAAAATACTTCCGTTTAAGATATGAACTGCTTCCGTTTAAGATATGAACTGCTTCCGTTTAAGATATGAACTACTTCCGTTTAAGATATGAAGTACTTCCGTTTAAGATATAAAATACTTCCGTTTAAGATATGAACTACTTCCGTTTAAGATATGAAGTACTTCCGTTTAAGATATGAACTACTTCCGTTTAAGATATGAACTACTTCCGTTTAAGATATGAGCTACTTCCGTTTACGCTATGAACTACTTCCGTTTAGGATATGAAGTACTTCCGTTTAAGATATGAACTACTTCCGTTTAAGATATGAACTACTTCCGTTTAAGATATGAACTACTTCCGTGTACAATATGAACTAACTCCGTTGCACTACTTTGTGGACGTATCCCAATGCGTTTGTTACACCGAAATCAAATGTTATCCTACCGTATTCAACGCGAAATGAATTTTTCTTTTAAACAGCATTCTAGCTTAAAATTTAATGTCAGCCCCAAAAAATGTTTTCAGTTTTATTCGTAGGCCTGCCTCATCACTGATTCAGCATGATTCATCATGAAAGCGTAAAAGATGTACACGGTGATTTATCATGAAAGCGTAGAATATGTTCATGGTGATTCATCATGAAAGCGTACACTATTTTCATGGTGATTCGCCATGAAAGCGTACAAGATGTACATACTGATCCATTATTAAAAGGTACAATCTGTACATGTTGGTTCAGCAATAAATTTTATAAGATGTTGGTGTAAAATGTGTTAAAATTTTGTGTTTTAGAGATACTATCAAACAATTTTTATTATGTCCCGCCCTTTCGTAGGTGTATAGAGCCAAGGGAGACATTCAACGTGGGCACCTCTTCCGTCCCATCATTTGCTACGGAAAGCATATTAGTCAAATGGATGCTGAGATTTTCAAAGCGTCTCCAACGTAATGTAATTCGCCTGAATGTGCTGTTACTGATTCAGTGCAGCTAACAACCTTCCAGTGGCGTAGCGAGCTTAACTCGCGCCCGGGGCACAATACCTTTTTAGCGCCCCCAATACTTTTTTAGCGCGCCCCCCCCTATTCGAAAACCATACAATATTATAGTAAAATATAGCATTTGGCGCCCCTTTGTGAGTAGCGCCCGGGGCATGATCCCCCCTTGAACCCCCCCCCCCTCATTACGCCACTGCAAACTTCACTTCTTAACTAGATCTTATGCTGCCGCGGTTTTTCTTTGTTTTCATGTTTTGATTTCTGCAGGAGACTTGAAAAGTGAGAAAAATCTGGCACCCACGTGTGGCGCTTACACGCCGCGTCTTCATAAAAACTATGGCTTCACGACAAGGCGAAACAAAACAAGACTTTGAAAGTGTGCTAGCCCTTTATGTGAGGGATAGCTAATGGGTTTGAGCTAACAGCAGGAGGTCATGTGGGTTGAAAGGTGTAGCTGCTACTGGTGGTCATTTTATGGAGATGGGCTTTTAGTACCGATTTATGTCCCTTTAATTTTTTGAAAAGACATGCATTGTCTACCTTTCTTTTCTTAATCTTTTCAGTTCTGGTTTGTTGTTTTATGCTCGGAAATTGTTATTAGTATTTTCTTTTGGCTGCACCTATTGGTACACGAGTACCAGAATTGAGAGGATGGGATTAAAAAACGATTTAAAATATTTTTGTTGGGTTTGTAAGACATAATTTGGTAACAAATGAAAGAAAATTGAATGTACTATACGTTTTTAAACTTAATTCTTCATTTTAACTAAAATAAACTACTACAAATGACATCCGAATAGCATTAGTCAAAATGGACCCGGACACGCAGCGCCCCCTTTCGGACCCGGGACACATTAGACTCAAATTGAATGATGAAAAGACTGAGCTGATCCCCATTGCTACCGCTCAAAAGTTAAAATCTTTAAAAGATACACCATCCTTTACTCTCCCAGGCGTGCAGATTGAGTTTGCTCAAATAGTGCGAAACCTGGGTGTCTACTTAGAAAAGAACACTAACTATGGAAAATCACATTAACATGATTTGCAAGGCGATTTTTCTAGAGCTGCGCAGGATTAGTCATATCAGACCTTTCTTAACGTTTGATGCATCAAAGAGGCTGATGTCTGCAACTCTGTGCTACCGCTGCTTGCATGACCTGGCGCCGTCCTATCTCAAAGCGCTCATGACGCCTTATGTACCCACTACACAACTCAGCTCATCCCAAAATGGCAAGCTCTCGATACCGCGTGTTCGCCTTGAGACTTACGGAAAGCGCACGTTCGCATTTGCTGGCCCAACCATTTGGAACACCCTTCCTGACGCTCTCAGAAACAGCCAGACGCTGGAGTCCTTCAAAACAAATTTAAAAACTCATCTATTTCGCAAACACCTGCTGGGAACCATCTTTTCCAGCTAGTTATTATCTCCCAGCTTTGTATTTGTACCGCGCTTCGAGCCTTTGGGGATGAAGCGTGATTTTTCAAATGAACATTTATTATTACTCAAGTCAAGGCTACTAATCAAGTCAAGGCTACTACTCAAGACAAGGCTACTAATCAAGTCAAGGCTACAACTCAAGTCAAGGCTACAACTCAAGTCGACAAATCGCCCTGGTCATCTTTGCATCGAAAGACAGACAGTAAATAGATACAGTTGTCTCCGTATTCTTCTACTTTCTCTAAATGCACCCTTCATTTCGCACTGTCCGCACCCCAATTCTCCTTATTCCCCCATACCCCATTCTCTTTTAAACCTGGGACTCAATTCTCTTTTAAACGTGGGACCCCATTCTCTTTAAAACCTGGGACCCAATTCTCTTTTAAACCTGGGACCCCATTATATTTTAAACCTGGGATCCCATTCTCTTTTAAACCTGGGACCCATTCTCTTTTAAACCTGGGACCCCATTCTCTTTTAAACCTGAGACCCCATTCTCTTTTAAACCTGGGACCCCATTCTCTTTTAAACCTGGGACCCCATTCTCTTTTAAACCTGGGAGCCCATTCTCCTTCATCCCAGTGAATCTGTTAATATTTCTTCATTGACATCATGACATACAAGTTCACCTTGCCAACACACCGGTTTATTTAGTTCATAATGATTTAATAATGCTTCCCCTAATAGTCAACTTCAGTGTACCTCAGCCGTTAGTTGCATGTTATTAATATGTTACCTGTTATTATTTTTTTTAAATTTTATCTTGATGAATCGTTGTTGCTTCAAGCCTGTAGCCAATTCTGAAATGTACCAATGGGCCAATTCTGGCATGTGCCAATGGACCAATTCTGAAATGTACCAATTAACCAATTCTGGCATGTGCCAATGGACCAGTTCTGACATGTACGGATGGGCCAATTCTGGCATGTGCCAATCAACCAGTTCTGCAAGGTACCAATAGGCCAATGCTGGCATGTCCGAAAAGATAAGTTCTGAAATGTTCCAATGGGCCAATTCTGGCATGTACCAGCGGACCAGCTCTAAGCTCACCTAATAACTTCAGCTATGGCAATATCCCCTGTCGTCACGCCGACACGTGGCTGTGACACTTAAACAAGGCCAGGATTAGAGGTATCATGGGAACCAGGGTTGGACGAGTTCATCAAGATGGGACTTAACTGCAAGAAATGTTGGGTTGGGGTGCCAATGGGGGTCGGGTGCAAACGGGGGTGGGATGAACTTCGATTAATTTGTTGTTACAACCTTCTTCAATCAATGTTACAGCCTTCATAAGTCACGTCCTTATAATGTTGCCGGCCTACTCTCATTGTCTATAATTCTCATCAGGTCCACACAATGAAACAATTACACTATTAAGTCCACAAATGTTACCGAGTTTCATAAGTCAATTCTTTGTACAACTGTGTGGTCTCATCAGGAGACACCAATACCTAATCACACAATCAAAGTCTTCCTCAGCAATTCTCTATCATTCCTCTGTCATCTCTCTCTTAATAAATCTCTTGTCCTCTCTCACGACTAACTAACACACTGTCCTTTTATACACGCACTTGTTTATTCATAATTCCCCTGTCAGCCAATGATTGTACAGCAACACTAATACAATTCACAACAACTCACGCACCCAAAAAGTGTTCACACCAATAACAATGATTCTCACATTCAAACTCTCACCATGTATGGACAACCTTTCATACCACTCTCACCATGTATGGACAACCTTTCATACCACTCTCACCATGTATGGACAACCTTTCATACCACTCTCACCATGTATGGACAACCTTTCATACCACTCTCACCATGTATGGACAACCTTTCATACCACTCTCACCATGTATGGACAACCTTTCATACCACTCTCACCATGTATGGACAACCTTTCATACCACTCTCACCATGTATGGACAACCTTTCATACCACTCTCACCATGTATGGACAACCTTTCATACCACTCTCACCATGTATGGACAACCTTTCATACCACTCTCACCATGTATGGACAACCTTTCATACCACTCTCACCATGTATGGACAACCTTTCATACCACTCTCACCATGTATGGACAACCTTTCATACCACTCTCACCATGTATGGACAACCTTTCATACCACTCTCACCATGTATGGACAACCTTTCATATCACTCTCACCATGTATGGACCACCTTTCATACCACTCTCACCATGTATGGACAACCTTTCATATCACTCTCACCATGTATGGACAACCCTTCATATCACTCTCACCATGTATGGACAACCTTTCATACCACTCTCACCATGTATGGACCACCTTTCATATCACTCTCACCATGTATGGACAACCTTTCATACCACTCTCACCATGTATGGACAACCTTTCATACCACTCTCACCATGTATGGACAACCTTTCATACCACTCTCACCATGTATGGACAACCTTTCATACCAAGATATCACACTAACAAATCATGTTCACAACATTTGTGTTTATGGAAGTATAGTGTAAGGGTGCTACCACGAGCAATGTTTTATTTTCGGGTATCTCTTTGGAAAGTTGGGGGGGGGGGGGGGGGGGGGGAAAGAGGGCCACTGTGTTCCGTAAAAAAAATGTATCTACGCTAAATGTCATACACAATGTTTAAAATTTCTACTTCAATATATTTTTTTTTTAAAAATGCGATCATCTTTAAAAAGGAGCCTGGTGTATTAAGTATAATCTCTCAGTATGAATATAGCAAAAAAAAAATTGTTTCATGTGATCCTATCCAGGAATGCTAAGCGACATAATAATGGAAACTTTTACAAAGGTTGAAACATACAAAACATTTTCTGAAACAAATAAACTTTTTTGGAGCGCATTCTAATGGTGCATGTTTCATCAACTATTTATAACTGGAAACCATGTATATTCATTTTCTTGACATGCGTTACTTTTGTGACAAAGATTTCTGGATAACATAAAAAAAAAATTTTATGCATAAAGAGGGCAAATTTAATTTCTTTGCAGTTTTCTAGTTTCAATTTCGAAATAATAAAAAAAATGTATATAGGTCACCAAATATTGAAGACAATGCATGAACTTCCCATCTACCAAAGTTACTTGACAAAACATAAACTTCCCATCTACCAAAGTTACTTGACAAAACATGAACTTCCCATCTACCAAAGTTACTTGACAAAACATGAACTTCCCATCTACCAAAGTTACTTGACAAAACATGAACTTCCCATCTACAAAAGTTACTTGGCAAAACATGAACTTCCCATCTACCAAAGTTACTTGACAAAACATGAACTTCAAATCTACTAAAGTTACTTGACAAAACATGAACTTTCCATCTACCAAAGTTACTTGACAAAACATGAACTCCCCATCTACCAAAGTTACTTGACAAAACATGAACATCCCATCTACCAAAGTTACTGGACAAAACATGAACTTCCCATCTACAAAAGTTACTTGGCAAAACATGAACTTCCCATCTACCAAAGTTACTTGACAAAACATGAACTTCAAATCTACTAAAGTTACTTGACAAAACATGAACTTCCCATCTACAAAAGTTACTTGGCAAAACATGAACTTCCCATCTACCAAAGTTACTTGACAAAACATGAACTTCAAATCTACTAAAGTTACTTGACAAAACATGAACTTTCCATCTACCAAAGTTACTTGACAAAACATGAACTTTCCATCTACCAAAGTTACTTGACAAAACATGAACTCCCCATCTACCAAAGTTACTTGACAAAACATGAACATCCCATCTACCAAAGTTACTTGACAAAACATGAACTTCCCATCTACAAAAGTTACTTGGCAAAACATGAACTTCCCATCTACCAAAGTTACTTGACAAAACATGAACTTCAAATCTACTAAAGTTACTTGACAAAACATGAACTTCCAATCTACCAAAGTTACTTGACAAAACATGAACTTCCCATCTACTAAAGTTACTTGACAAAACATGAACTTCCCACCTACCAAAATTACTTGACAAAACATGAACTTCCCATCTACCAAAGTTACTTGACAAAACATGAACTTCCCATCTACCAAAGTTACTTGACAAAACATGAACTTCCCATCTACCAAAGTTACTTTACAAAACATGAACTTCCCATCTACCAAAGTCACTTGACAAAACATGAACTTCCCATCTACCAAAGTTACTTGACAAAACATGAACTTCCCATCTACCAAAGTTACTTGACAAAACATGAACTTCCCATCTACCAAAGTTACTTGACAAAACATGAACTTCCCATCTACCAAAGTTACTTGACAAAACATGAACTCAAGTAACGCACATTTAAAATCCAAATTTTCTCTACAGCACTTTCCCCTCGTGACGCATGCTACGACACTGTACTCTTTTTATTTTACGCCCATGAACTATATTAAATATTCTGATATCCCAACCACTTTTAAACTGAATATTTATTACACACAAATTTAAATTTAGACGATTATATTACGCAACAAACCGAAAAATACCATTTAGGGTAATTATAGGAAATTTTATTTTGATAGCTATACGGAAATGGAACCAGGCACACCACAAGCAAAATATTTATATTAGACATATCCCCTTCCAACAACCTAATGCAAACTTTTGATGTTAATACATGTTCTGCCCCCCCCCCCCTTTTTTTTTCAACATCCCCCGCCCACCTTAAAATATCTCTGAGATCAAATTCTCTGAGATCAAAATCTCTGAAGACAACACTGACTGCGTGTATGAACATTTTTTGTGGAGTTGTATAGAGCGGCTAGATATCATTAGCAGGCTATAATGCTAGAGTTACACAGCAAATCTTGATACTTTGCACTTTTAGAAGTACAAAAGAAACCAAGTATGGGAATTCCCAATACGTCACACTTTTAGAGGCACAAATGAAACTAAGTATGGGAATTCCCAATACGTTACACTTAGCCAAACAAACTTGAAATCGAAGAAAGTATCGAATACAACCACAAAGATCTCAAGTTTCGTGCCTTATTTCTTTGACATCTATGTTTCATATGTGTACAACGTTTGAAGAACGTAAAGACCGTGTATTGGTATTATACAAAAATAGTACTCTTCGTCTGCTTTATATGGCAGAGAACCGTTATTACCATAGCTGGTACTTTTTTCTTGACGGTAACCTTCTCACTATCTTACTGCATCAGAAAACACCTTTGCTAGCTTAATGCATGGGGTAACACCTTCTCTAGCTTACTGCACGGGGTAACACCTTATCTAGCTTACTGCATGGGGTAACACCTTCTCGAGCTTACTGCACGGGGTAACACCTTCTCGAGCTTACTGCACGGGGTAACACCTTATCTAGCTTACTGCATGGGGTAACATCTTCTCTAGCTTATTGCATGGGGTAACATCTTCTCTAGCTTACTGCACGGGGTAACACCTTATCTAGCTTACTGCATGGGGTAACACCTTATCTAGCTTACTGCATGGGGTAACATCTTCTCTAGCTTATTGCATGGGGTAACATCTTCTCTAGCTTACTGCATGGGGTAACATCTTCTCTAGCTTACTGCATGGGGTAACATCTTCTCTAGCTTACTGCATGGGGTAACATCTTCTCTAGCTTACGCTAGAGTCCACCTTGCCGAAGTCCACCATGCCCAAGTCCACCGTGCTGAAGTCGACCGTGCCGAAGCCCACCGTGCCCAAGTCCACCGTGCTGAAGTCCACCGTCCTAAGGCCCATACATTTGCAGACCATCACTAAGCCAACTCGTACTCACTTAACTATTCCCGTAATCAGGTCCCTAAAATATTTCCTTATTTATTCACGAGCCACGATCGCTCGACTGCTCTCTTGAACTCGGGGCATCTCTGACACTACTAAGAGTTCCATCACCGGGTTTTTTGTAAGCCTCATCATACACATTTGACAAAATAGTTAACCCCCTCTTGTACGTTTCTGTAGGCTACCGCAACACTAGGTTGTACCATCTCCATCCCAGGCTGTACTACGATTATACAAGGCTGTACTATCGATAAACACGGCTGCACTACCGTTAATTATTATTATTTAGTAAAAAATATTAAAAAATTATTTTAAAAAACCAACTTTAGGTGTAAAAAAAAATAATTAAATGTTAGTCTAACAATGGTGGACTTGCTTGCATTGATTCATTCTTGCCCCGCTGCAAGATGCCATCTAACAAGTTTCATAAACAGCCAACTTATACTATGCTTCCAGTGCAAGGCCATTTCAACGACCCATCAAATGTACGCAGATCTTATATAACGTTTCCAAAGCATGTTGAGTTCATCAATGCCAGTTGAGCATTTGACACGTCTGCCAGCGAGGCGATGCGGTCCCTCGTCTTGTAATAACTCTTTCCCGTCAAAATGCTGGAAATAATTCTTCTCTCATTAAAAAAAAAGCTCAGGGCAATTTGTTTGGATTCAATTCCTTGGCAGAGATTTCCTTGTGTGTTCTGTTTCAAGAGCTGAGTTCTTGTCGCTTTGATCGGCTTGAGCGCGGTTCAAGAGATTGTACAACTGATGAGATAGTTAGTGAATGCCCGCAATTAAGGTAAAGGAGCACGGCATTTTTTCTATGCAGATATGTGCTGTATTTTTTTTATTTAATATACAACTTGGACTTACTGTCTTCGCTGTCTCAAACGTGCAGTTTGGGTTAGAAATATACAGTTTGGGTTGTTAGAAATATACATTTTGGGTTGTTAGAAATATACAGTTTGGGTTGTTAGAAATATACAGTTTGGGTTGTTAGAAATATACAGTTTGGGTTGTTCGAAATAAACAGCTTGGCTTGGGACTTTGGTTTAGAAACAGAGTGTCTGAGTTAGAGACAGAAAGGCTGGCTTGGAAAAACACAGTTTGAGTTAGAAACAGGCAGTTTGTATTAGAAACAGTGTATCTGGATTAGCAACAGGCAGTTTGGGTTAGAAACAGGCTGATGGGACAAATCAATTTATCCTAACCAATGCACGCGATGCATCACTTAATAGCTTGGTAAGAAACCTTTTTTTTTAAAAAATATACAAGTTTATACATCTGTATCATGCGTTGACTATATCGCTATAACAGCGTCGACCCATAATACCATAGCATTACTTCATGAAACAACCAACGTAGAAACTTGCACCCTTATTGCCACTCCAAGACGCCTGGCTCAGGATCTTTCATATAAGTGCAGCTTAAAAACATCTCGTGTGGGATCAATACTTGAATCTTACCAGCCTCTCCCCGGCCCCTTCCTCTTTGCCTGAAACATGTAATAGTCCAACTAATAACTAAACAAAAAAAACGCTTAAGTCATCGACTCAATCGTCTGATGCAGATATGCTGACGTCTGATACATATATAAAGACGTCTGATGCAGATATAAAGACGTCTGATACATATATAAAGACGTCTGATGCAGATATGCTGACGTCTGATGTAGATATGCTGACATCTGATACAGATATGATGACGTCTGACGCAGATATGATGACGGCCTTTGTAGCTCAGTGGTATAATTGAAATGACAGTCAATGCTGTGTGGATCGTCAATGCGTTTGATATCTATTTTCTTTCAAACACCGCAGCAATACAAATGTCATCGGAAATTATCAAAATGCCACCTAACAGCTTGTGTAAATGACACGTGTACGTCATACATATGCGGCTTTATTATATTGCTTAACGCGATGCGACACACGCATGCCGTGTGATTTAACCAATGCGTCGTGTGACGCACGCATGTCACGTGATTCTACCCATACGTCATGTGACACACGCATGTCAAGTGATTCTACCAAGTGCTACGCACGACGCGCGTGCGTCTAAATGACACCTAAACGAAAGACGCAGCGTTTCCCCTGCAGTTAAACACTGCATGTCATGATGTCTACGATTAAGCGTGTCACTGGAACTCTCAAAACGCTGACACCCCATGAGTGACTGGTTTGGTCGAAGTGATATTGATTTACATCACCCTGCTGCCTTGTCTTAACATCAGTCAAAGCCAAGGAAAGTAATGGTGTTCTTTTCGTTTTTTTTTTTTTTTTTTTTTTTTTTTTTTTTTTTTGCCTAAGAATGAAAATAAAAATTGTGGTTCACCGCTATCTAGTGCCTTACAGATTATTACGCAGCTTCGATGCACAAAAAAAGTTCATTGGTAATATGACACTGCAATGCTCTTCTCAATAAAAGACCAAAAAAACAAATGCAAAATAACAAATAATTTATTATATATCCTTAATATCTATATTGTTTATATTTTATTTCATATATTCATATTCCGATGTCCCATGCGATTTTACACCGCAGAATTATTTCACCAACTATTTCAGAAGAAGAAAAAAATTTACGCACCAAACGCAAATACGACATGTTTTTAAAAAGAATCTCATTTTGCGCAGTTATCGGGAATTTTATTTCTTGAAATCTGTATCATCATATTTCCATAATCGTCCTTCGAAAAACAGGAAAAACTGATGTTTGGTGTTTGGGGGATGGGGCCCGAAAACTTGAAGGCATGTGTTGTCGTTGGTAATGAGTCTATGAGTGCAAGTTTCAGCTCGATGGTTTGACGGGTAGTGGGTCATTTAGCCATCCGAAAATTTTGCCAGGAACGAAAACAAACGAAGTTAATATACAGAATTTTTTTAATGTAAATCTACTGGCTCAATAAGAAACGCCCTGACATTCGCGCATCCCAAGATTAATCTGAGACCTTCAATTTCCTAGTCGTAAGATGTCAAGATATAGTTTCTATACAGCAGTCAAACTATATGCTTGTCTCTTGTTATGTACATGTCACTGAACTAAACCTTGTAAAACACATGATAACATATGTGTTTATTAGCACCAGCGGTCCTTCAACACAACTTCAGTCTCAACACAAGTACGCACCAATGGGAGTCCCCAGACGGGTCGGCGTTACAGCAAGATTCCATCTGCTCGTCAGTCTCAACACCAGTATGCACCAATCAGATTCCGGGGCCGGTCGGCGTTACAACAAGATCCCATCTGCTCGTCTTGACATCGATAGTGTGAGAGTAAGGCATTTGGGTACACAAGCCGTCTAGTAGTCTATTGTTATACGGAATACCCTGCCAGAACGTATGTGTTGTGCACGACTACGCCATTTTACGTCATTGGTTATTTGGCTTTGGACTTATTATTATTTAAGACTGTTATTGTTATCTACTTTGACATTTAATTTTTTTTTCAAAGGTGAACAGTCCTAAATATAGCCGTAAGTAACAAGTAAATAATGGTTAATGGATATATACTGGGATCATCCAGAACAGATATATTGCCAAATAAAAAAGGATAAAAAGGATTTTTTTTTTAATGAAAGGTAAGCTCGAAGGATGAGTCCCCCAGAGACGTCACTGGAGACATTCATCAAATGGCACATGTCAACGGTGCTAGACTAACTGGAGACATAAATTAAATGGCCAATATCAACGGTGCCAGAGTCAAAAGAGAATAAATAAAATGTCTTATATCAACGGTGCCAGGGTCAATAGAGAATAAATAAAATGTCTTATATCAACGGTGCCAGGGTCAATAGAGAATAAATAAAATGCCTTATATCAACGGTGCTAGACTCACTGGAGACATAAATTAAATGGCCCATATCAACGGTGCCAGAGTCAATAGAGAATAAATAAAATGTCTTATATCAACGGTGCCAGAGTCAATAGAGAATAAATAAAATGTCTTATATCAACGGTGCTAGAGCCACCAGTGAGATAAATCAAATGGCCCATATCAACGGTGCTAGAGTCACTGGAGACATAAATTAAATTGCCGATTTCAACGGTGATAGAGTTACTGCAGAAATAAATAAAATGACCGATATCAACGGTGCTAGATTTACTGAAGAAATAAATAAAATGGCCCATATAAATGTTGTTAGAAACCAATATTTTCCTTAGATGACCAAACAGTTACTGCCCACTACTCTTTCCACTGCTAACTCGCTTTTAAACGTATAGCCAAATGGGCTTGTAATGGTCAGGATAAACTTGAGCGATTCAGGATAAACTTATTTCAGTTAGGATAAATTTGTATGTTGTATTTGCCAGTATAAACTAGTTGTAGTGAAGAGAAACTCGTGTTAGTAATGATGAACTTTTGGTAGGAGAAACGTGTGGGCGCAAGGCTAAACTTGTGTTAGTAATGATGAACTTTTGGTAGGAGAAACGTGTGGGCGCAAGGCTAAACTTGTGTTAGTAATGATGAACTTTTGGTAGGAGAAACGTGTGGGCGCAAGGCTAAACTTGTGTTGGTAAAACAAGAAAAAGCTTGTTAGTCAGGATAAACCTAGTTTAACCGGCACCACTCTATAAAGTTCTCTGTAGATTTTAATACTTTTGCTTTTCAAATGTGTAAGTTGTTGTTATCGAATATCTGCTACGTTGCTGCACATCATATGTTTGTATAATAAAACAACTGCTCGGGTGTCGTACGTTATAAGTGTGTGTCACAAAAGAGCTGCTCCTGTGTTGTACATTTTTTGAGCCTCAAGCACGTGGCGAATACGTAGCTAGGATCTCGATGCTTAAGGAGCCCCACCTTGATCGGAAATATACACTGAACAAATTTCTCATTGATTTTTACCTAGATTTGAGATGTACTAGGCGTGCCTTAATATCTCAAATAGATCTTCCCTTGGAGCACCATTGAACTAGATCTTTCCTAGGTGCACCATTCAACTAGATCTTTCCTAGGTGCACCATCCAACTAGATCTTCCTAAATGCGCCCTATTTAACTAGATATTTACTAGGTGCACCACTTAACTAGATCTTCCCTAGGTTCCCTATTCAACTAGATCTTTCCTAGGTGCACCATTCAACTAGATCTTTCCTAGGTGCACCATTCAACTAGATCTTTCCTAGGTGCACCATTCAACTAGATCTTTCCTAGGTGCACCATTCAACTAGATCTTTACTAGGTGCACTATTCAACTAGATCTTTACTAGGTGCACCATTCCACTAGATCTTTACTAGGTGCACCATTCAACTAGATCTTTACTAGGTGCACCATTCAACTAGATCTTTCCTAGGTGCACCACTCAACTAGATCTTTCCTAGGTTCCCTATTCAACTAGATCTTTACTAGGTGCACCACTCAACTAGATCTTTCCTAGGTTCCCTATCCCTATTCAACTAGATATTTACTAGGTGCACCACTCAACTAGATCTTTCCTAGGTTCCCTATTCAACTAGATCTTTACTAGGTGCACCACTCAACTAGATCTTTCCTAGGTTCCCTATTCAACTAGATCTTTACTAGGTGCACCATTCAACTAGATCTTTACTAGGTGCACCACTTAACTAGATCTTCCCTAGGTTCCCTATTCAACTAGATCTTTCCTAGGTGCACCATTCATCTAGATCTTCATTAAGCGCCCCTAATGCCCCGTAAGGATTAATTGAACAATGAATTCGTCTGTAGGTTAACGTTTCTCGTTCATAGAACCATTGAGCTTTATCAATTGGAAATTTGTATAAGTAAAAATTATAACATTTTAGATTTAAAATATTTTAAAACGACCATTGGGAAGTTGCGTCGGAGCACAGGAGAGGCTAACACATAGAAAAGGGTGGAGGTTACAGAAAAGCTGGGAGGTAGGATGGCTTGACAGGTAGCAGTAATTGATGCTAAGCCCTCACCACGCCATACCCATCGGAGGCAAGTAAGATGAAGTATAGAGCTGAGCACTGCGTGTAGGCGACGTGGCTGTGTATGATGACAATCATGCGACGGGCAAGTCTTCGGGTCAGAGTATTCCAGATGGGAACTGCGGTACTAAAGGTGTCGCAAATGGCAGAATACTCTCGAATGGAGCTGCGGTAATAAAGGTGTCATAAATGGCAGAATACTCTCGAATGGAGCTGCGGTAATAATGGTGTCGCAAATGGCAGAACACTCTCGATGGGAGCAGCGGTAATAATGGTGTCAATCATGACTATGGTGGGGCAATTTATGGTAAGATGTTTGAGTATGATTCTTTCAACGAGTATTAAGCATAATATAAGCTTTTGTTTCGCTGTTTCAGTAGTAGTTAATGTAACTGAGTCAGTGTGGAATTATGAGAAATAGTAGGAACGGTTCTTGAAAGCATTTGTTTTTTAAGTTTAAAAAAATATAATGTTTGACAAATGCAGTATGGATGATGCCATGTTTCTTATGATAAACTTTTCACATCTATGGACAATATGTTGTAACAAAATTTCAACCATGTTTTTCTGGCAGCAACTTAAAATCTGAGAAGCTTGATTCTCTTTAAGGGACGACGGAAGTCACTGTCAACGTAGCACCATGTGGTGGGTCTTCTAAAATAATGTTATTCTGGGCTGTTAGAAGCTCACGAAGGATATATTTTACTTGAACTCAAACTCTTCTACTGAACAAATTCTTGTATTCTACTGAACAAATTATTATATTCTACTGAACAAATTCTTGCAATCTTCTAAACAAATGCTAGTATTCTACTGAACAAATGATTGTGCTCTACTGAACAAATTCTTGTATTCTACTGAACAAATTATTGTATTTAACTGAATAATTTCTTGTATTCTACTGCACAAATTATTGTATTTAACTGAATAAATTCGTGTATTCTACTGCACAAATTATTGTATTTAACTGAATAAATTATTGTATTCTACTGCACAAATTATTGTATTTAACTGAATAAATTCTTGTATTCTACTGAACAAATTCTTGTATTTAACTGAATACATTCTTGTATTCTACTGAATAAATTCTTGTATTCTACTGAACAAATTCTTGTATTTAACTGAATAAATTATTGTATTCTACTGCACAAATTCGTTTTAACATCGCCACTTTGCAAGATTCGTGTCATAATTCATGATCACGAGATACAACAGCAAACATCTGGAAAACCCTTAATATCAACTCACCAATGATGGAGAAGATCTGGGGGTGGGGGTGATAATAAAAAGGGGAATAAGGAGACGATCGGGGGAAATGGAAAGTGGAAATGGTGGACGGGGCTATTGGTAGGAGAGAGGAGGGAGCATTGAGGAAGAAGGGGGGGGAGAATAGAATGTGAATAGAGGGGAGCATTGGAGCGATAAGGGAGAGGATGGGGGATTCAAGGGGATGGGGAGGATAATGAAGAGACAATGGAAGGGAAATGGGGAGAATGTAGGGGAGAGTAGGGATTGATTAGGGGACAATTCAAGGAGGTATGGGGAGAAACTGTGGACATTGAGAGGGACAATGGGTGGGAACAGAGAGGGAAAAGGAGGACAATGGAAGTGGGAATACGGGGAAAATGGAGGAGTAAGAATGGGGAAGAATAGAGGAACAGTGGAATGGAGGAATGGGAATAATATATGGGGGGATTATGTGAGTAGAATAAGGGGGAGATGGGGGAGCAATGGGAAAGAATGGGGGGATGAGGGGAATTTAAGAGGGAGAATGTAAGACAATGGAAGAGGAATGTTGGAGGTAGGAGGGGGAGAATGGAGGAAGAATCGGGGGGGGGGGGAGAATGGGGAGAAGAATGTAATAAATGAAGACAACAAAGTGCGCTGTTTGGCATTTGAAGGTAGCCGCTAGCAGTTCAAGTTTGCACGCAATGCGTGGTCGATACACGCACAAACCTCACGGCTATGGCCAGGGACCAGCTGGGAACAGACATGATGATGTCAGAACTTCACACGTTTTTTTTAAGGAACCGGTGTGAGGTGTAAATATGTCATGGGAGGGTGTTGTGGATAAGGTGACATAGATGTGTCATGGGATGGTGTTGTAGATAAGGTGACATAGATGTGTCATGTGACGGTGTTTTGGTGAAGATGGCATAGATATGTCATGGGATGGTGTTGTGAATAAGGTGACATAGATATTTCATGTGATGGTGTTGTTGATATATATATATATATATAATATGTCATTGGGTTGTGTTGTGGATAAGGTAGATATATATATATCATGTAATGACTTTGTGGATAAGGTGCAAGAGATATGTCATGTCATGGTGCTGTGGATAAGGTAACACTATTGGGTTTGTGTGGTGGATTAGTTAACAAAAAAATATTTTTTTCGGATGCTTCACGGACTGTGTATTTACACACCCTGTACCAACATACGTACATGAAGATGACATTACTAATACAATTAAAATCAGGCCCCAAAGAGACCTATATCAATTCTTAAGTAATGGGAGACTTAAGCAAATAATTAAAAGTAAAAAGTTTTCCCCAGAATGCAGTATTCACTCTCTGTTATGTTTACATTTTGTTCGAACAGAGTAGCTCGCCCCTGGACAGACATAATCCTTTTCATTACTGTAACTTCCGGTTTGTGATGAGCTCACTTGTCCATCTCTAATGGCTTCGATGCGACTTTGGGAGAATTTAGGTGTAAACTATTTCTTAGATATGTAAAACAGTTATCTAAGTCCGTATTTCAACAATACTGTAGTGAACCTTATGCGTCTCTATGCTATAACTATATTTGCAACCTTGTTCACTCTGTCTCTCGTGTGCACCAATATGACAACTCAACGAGGGTTATAGTCTTTGAACATTTATTTGTCTTATCCTTTGACCTCACTTATTTCTCTCGCTCTCTCTGTCGTACTCCACTCCGACTGTCACGGTCCCTCTCTAACTCCCGTCCGTCCACCTGCCTGCCCGGCTGAGTTCTCCCCGGCTGAGTTCTGTCTAGTTTCATCCAACTGTCCCTTATATATACGCCCCGAGTCCATAGAGATTTCTTCCCCGGGGCCCCAATCCCATTCCTATCTCACACCGCGAAATAGGTCATCCATCCCGTCGCGGGCAATCTAACAAGCTTGACCCTTTGTTTGATGAGTTGGTCTTAGGTCATAAAACCAACGCCGTCATTCCGTCTCGGCCAATCTGACACGGTTGATCCTTTTTAGTCTGTACCGATCTGGGACTCCCCCACCACCATTTACGGGTCGACTATTGTCTGGACGCTCCACAGGTCGACTATTGTCTGGACATCTCCACAATACTCTGAGCTCATGGTATAACATTGAGATGGCACACAAATCAGATGGCCTTAGCATACTTATGGTGTTTCACAAACTTTTAACCACTTCTTTTTTTTTCATTTTTGTTTTCCAAATCAGAACTTACCTAAGATGTAAGCTTCCAATTGAATAAGTCTCCCCTATTCCAACTGAGGACATCAAACCAAGACTCAAACAAGTCTCCACTTTGCCATCAGAGGACATCAAACCAAAGCTTTGACAGGCCTCCCTTATGCCATCAGAGAACATCAAACCCTTGAAGAAATCTCCCTTACGCCATCAGAGAACATAGAACCGACACTCCCTTAAAAAAACTGTGCCATCAGAGAAAATATAACGAACACTCGAACAAATCCCCCCCCCCCCCCCCCCAAAAAAAAAAATGTGTTATCAGAGAACATCCAACCAACACAACTAAAGACCAACATTACGAGTTCAATCAATGCTACCTCCCGTAGCCCATTATCTTGTCTGCCGCACTTCTGAGGTCGACCATCTGAGATATATATTTAGAAGTAATAACAAGGGCGCACCGCAGCTTGAACCAGTGTCGGATCATGTGTATGGGGGGAGGGGTGGCATCTGCTGGACACCAGTATGACCCAAAAATAAAACAAATCAATGGCGGGGATGTTATGGGGGTCGAATGAATTTTAAAATACGATAATATTGGTACCAGTTTCAATGCAATAAATAAACGTATAAGACTGTTTTAAACAAATAATTTCTTTTACTATGACAGCGTTTCTTGTCTTATATGGAAAATGGTTCCAGAATTAAGATTCACCACCATTTTTAAATACTTTTACATCCTATAATCCTGGTTTTGAAAAACTAACTTCCGACAATAACAAAGGCGGGCACAAGTTTTTTTGTGTGACTCGTTTCTATTTCCTGTCGTAATTGTGTTTGTCCGGTCTTCCGAAGGAGGCTCTTGGCTGAAATGTTCTTCTCTTATTGTCCCGGCTTTCGCTTTAAGATGCCACATAATTTGTTCTACTTGTCCCCTTGCATAGCAATAGCATGAACGCAGTCCTTCATTTGTTACCTTAAATCCAAGACAAGTCATTTGTGATGGCTAATCGTATTCAACAAGGCGTGCTGCTTATGGCTTGCTTCAACCACTCCCTGAAAGACAAAAGGCATAGTGCTCCTGTCATTGCTTCAGCCACTCTCAAAAAGAGATAAGCGGCACCGCTCCTGTCACTGCTTCAGCCAAAAATATTATATTTCCGCTTTTATTTTAGCAAAAGTTTAAGAATTATTATATGATTTACAAATACATATAAAGAAACAACTAAGGAACTAGCTTAAGCATTTTATATGCGTTTAAAAGTTTAAAAAAAAAAATTAAATAGAAAAATATGATCAAAGAAATACACAGTAATCACATTTTTCGGGAAAACCTAAACATCAGTTGTTGTTAGTGCATTCTATAGCGCGTTGTCAATAAGGCGAAATAAAATTAATTAGTTCTAAATAATCACGCAAATGACGTCATAGTGCGAATTGCCTATTTAGACAAAGCTAAAAGTTATCTGATTTAATAAAAGAACGTGACAAAAATGATGATGTACATTCCCCTTCTTATTAGTAAAATTAATAAATAGCATTGAAACTTAAATACTAATTTAGCTTTGTATTTTTAACATTTAATAAGTTTGTACTTTTTATTCATTCCAAAAATAAACTTTTATGAAATTTATAAAGTAGTAAAAACTCTACATTTGAAAATAATTTTAATAAGAACATGCCTTTTAATTAAATTTGTGTAGCAAAACTAAATAGCCAAAGGCATTTTAATGCACATATCACTGATCTAGATAAGTAATAAGCATATTAAATGCAAAAACAATCTTCTGGGTAAGTAAGGGGGCTACAACCCAGTGGATGATTTATTTATTTTTTTAAAACTCTGTGTAGCCCAATATACACTATTAATTCATTTTGCCCAGTGCAGCACAAGATAAGCCTCAGAATAAATTTGATACATTATATTTACTGAGTGTTTTTTTACTATTAAGATAATGTTTTGTGATGAAATTGTACGATTTTAAGATTTTGAGGGTAAACAGGTCTGTAGATAGTAGCTGGATAGGGAAAGTTAGTTATGTAGATAGGTAGGTAGGTAGGTAGGTAGTTAGGTAGGTAGGTAAGTAGGTAGGTGGGCAGGTAGGTAGGTAGGCAGGCAGGCATGTAGATGGTAAATAGGTAGATAGGTAGATGATAGATAGATAGGTAGATAGATAGATAAACAGACAGACAGACAAACAGACAGGCAGTCAGACAGACAGACAGAGAGACAGAAGGAGAGAAAGAAAGAGAGACAGTCAGAGAGACAAACAGACAGACAGAGATGTAGACAGAGAGACAGACAGAGAGACAGAGAGACAGACGGAGAGACAGACAGATAGACAGAGAGATAGACAGAGAGACAGAGACTGACAGTGAGACAGACTGAGAGACAGCTTGAGAGACAAACAAAGAGACAGAGAGACAGACAGACAGAGAGACATATAGACCGGCAGAGAAACAGAGAGACAGACAGAGAGAAAGAGAGACAGACAGAGAGAAAGACAGATAGACAGACAGAGTGACAGAAAGACATAGAGACAGGCAGAGACAGAGAGACAGACAGATAGGGAGACAGACAGAATGACAGAGAGACAGACAGTCAGACAGACAGACAGATCATCCTTGAATAATTGCAAAAAAGTTATCTTAATTCGGTAAACTATATCAATACATATATAAGTATATCCCGTATGTGCTTATATACCATCAATCCAAAGTGATGAAAATTGTGTGAATTGTAAAAAAATGCAAATGTTTCTGAATTATTACACACATTTTACAATATTCCGTTTTGGTATCGGGGACCTAAATTTTTTTTTCCCCCTTTTATGAGCTAAATATAATTTTCGTATGCGTTCCTATACCATTCATCCGATTGCGATAAAACTTTGGTAAGTTGTTGTGCGCACCAATGGTTTCTGAATTAGCTTATCCATTTTGAAATATTCCTTTTCGGGCCGGAGCCCCAAATTATTTGTTTCTTATATGAGCTATACAAATATAATTTCAATCAGTGCTATTGCATGGGTGGCTAGAAATCAATCAAATACAAACGACATTTCAGTTTGTGTATGACATAAGTACAACCATTTTAAAATTTTACGTTTGGGGCCGGGGGCCTTATTTTAAAAATAATACATATTTGAGCTATCTAAATATAATTTAAAACAGAGCTACTGCGTGGGTGGATCAATCGCTACAAGTGTGTGGACTAAATTTTGAAAATACACGCTTCTCATGTGGACAGCTGTATGTTGCCTGCTCACGCGTTGAAAAAACTTCTAATTTATTTGTGTACGCACTAGACGGAAAAAAACAATACATATTTTCTATTTAAAAATTACTTTAAAACTTAAATTAAAACACAAACACTTTTTTCATTGAGTGGCATGCAACGCATGCCGGGTTCTCGCTAGTAATGAATAATGCTCCTGTCAATGCTTCCCTGCTCTAAAAACGAATCTATATTTATTCAGCCTAATTTTATTGCTTCGACAAAAAATACTCAATATCAGTTCATAGTCTATATTTATATTTAACATCCTGGCGATCGCCCTTTTCTTTATTTCCCCGAAGGCTACAAATTAATTTAAAGCCATGACCTTAAAGATTTAGAAATTCTGGTTTCAATCGATGACGCCTGTCTCCCATCTTAGTAAAGGAAGCGGGCAAGGGGGGGGGGGGGGCACCAACATGACGCTTCGTTTCTGTGTCGTCACGGCGTGTCAAGGAAAGCTCACTCAAAGAATATGCGATAGCAAAGTTTGTGTCTGGAAGGGTTGCGATTAAAAAGGGAGTTGAAGGGAAGGGACACAGACGATGAGACCGACTGCGATGTTCAAGACTGCAGCGTAGGGCGCATTTAGACAACGTCACCGAGATAATGGTGTCATAAAACTCGTACCTTCTATCGCAGATAAAAATAATATGATAAAAATAACATGATACAAATAGCATGATACAAATAACATGATACAAATATGTCGGATGGATTGTCTGTACAAGCATCTTACAAAGACATTATATTTGTGTCCTCATGAAGTATCACCATCGGTTTTAATCTTTGCAATGACGTATAACGTCAAGAAGCACAAATAGACATTGTTCAGTCTTTTAAAATATAGTGTAATATTCAACCAAACTATCTGTCATCACGGCCTTGCATCGACCTACCTAGCAGATCCCAGTGCCTGCCGGACAGCCAGGGCGCTAATGAATAGCAGGACAGTCAGGGTGCTATAAAGCAGTCGGGCGGCCAGGAGGCTATAGAACGGCCGGACAGCCAGGTCGCTATTGAATAGCGGGACATGGCGCTATAGCACAGCAGGACAGCCGGGACGCTATTGAATAGCGGGACAGGACGCTATAGCACAGCAGGACAGCCGGGACGCTATTGAATAGCGGGACAGGACGCTATAGCACAGCAGGACAGCCGGGACGCTATTGAATAGCGGGACAGGGCGCTATAGCACAGCAGGACAGCCGGGTCGCCATTGAATAGCGGGACAGGGCGCTATAGCACAGCAGAACAGCCGGGTCGCCATTGAATAGCGGGACAGGGCGCTATAGCACAGCAGGACAGCCGGGTCGCCATTGAATAGCAGGACAGGACGCTATAGCACAGCAGGACAGCCGGGACGCTATTGAATAGCGGGACAGGACGCTATAGCACAGCAGGACAGCCGGGACGCTATTGAATAGCGGGACAGGACGCTATAGCACAGCAGGACAGC
This sequence comes from Omphiscola glabra, assembly GCA_964017045.1. Lineage (NCBI taxonomy): Eukaryota > Metazoa > Mollusca > Gastropoda > Lymnaeidae > Omphiscola > Omphiscola glabra. The sequence continues at coordinate 23,127,129 of OZ024810.1, read as the reverse complement.
CGGGACGCTATTGAATAGCGGGACAGGGCGCTATAGCACAGCAGGACAGCCGGGTCGCAATTGAATAGCGGGACAGGGCGCTATAGCACAGCAGGACAGCCGGGACGCTATTGAATAGCGGGACAGGGCGCTATAGCACAGCAGGACAGCCGGGTCGCCATTGAATAGCGGGGCAGGGCGCTATAGCACAGCAGGACAGCCGGGTCGCCATTGAATAGCGGGACAGGACGCTATAGCACAGCAGGACAGCCGGGACGCTATTGAATAGCGGGACAGGGCGCTATAGCACAGCAGGACAGCCGGGTCGCCATTGAATAGCGGGACAGGGCGCTATAGCACAGCAGGACAGCCGGGTCGCCATTGAATAGCGGGACAGGGCGCTATAGCACAGCAGAACAGCCGGGTCGCTATTGAATAGCGGGACAGGGCGCTATAGCACAGCAGGACAGCCGGGTCGCTATTGAATAGCGGGACAGGGCGCTATAGCACAGCAGGACAGCCGGGTCGCCATTGAATAGCGGGACAGGACGCTATAGCACAGCAGGACAGCCGGGACGCTATTGAATAGCGGGACAGGGCGCTATAGCACAGCAGGACAGCCGGGTCGCCATTGAATAGCGGGACAGGGCGCTATAGCACAGCAGGACAGCCGGGTCGCCATTGAATAGCGGGACAGGACGCTATAGCACAGCAGGACAGCCGGGACGCTATTGAATAGCGGGACAGGGCGCTATAGCACAGCAGGACAGCCGGGTCGCCATTGAATAGCGGGACAGGGCGCTATAGCACAGCAGGACAGCCGGGTCGCCATTGAATAGCGGGACAAGGCGCTATAGCACAGCAGGACAGCCGGGTCGCTATTGAATAGTGGGACAGGGCGCTATAGCACAGCAGGACAGCCGGGTCGCCATTGAATAGCGGGACAGGGCGCTATAGCACAGCAGGACAGCCGGGTCGCCATTGAATAGCGGGACAGGGCGCTATAGCACAGCAGGACAGCCGGGTCGCCATTGAATAGCGGGACAGGGCGCTATAGCACAGCAGGACAGCCGGGTCGCTATTGAATAGCGGGACAGGGCGCTATAGCACAGCAGGACAGCCGGGTCGCCATTGAATAGCGGGACAGGGCGCTATAGCACAGCAGAACAGCCGGGTCGCCATTGAATAGCGGGACAGGGCGCTATAGCACAGCAGAACAGCCGGGTCGCTATTGAATATAGATTCCAAATTGAAAAGAAGCAGAAACAACTGAAACGTAGGATGGTGTCAAAATGAAACTTGTCAGGGTGGAAACACAACACGTGTCAGGGTGGACACACAACACGTGTCAGGGTGGACACACAACACGTGTCAGGGTGGAAACACAACACGTGTCAGGGTGGACACACAACACGTGTCAGGGTGGACACACAACACGTGTCAGGGTGGACACACAACACGTTTCAGGGTGGACACGCAACACGTGTCAGGGTGGACACACAACACGTGTCAGGGTGGACACACAACACGTGTCAGGGTGGACACACAAAACGTTACCCTCAACAAGTATCGTACCGATTTGAACTCGTAATCCTAGATCGTGACTGAGAATTGAGGACAAGGTCCAAGAATCGTTTGGTTTACAAGGTCCAATAATAAATGACAACAGGACAAGCCTTAATCCTGGTAAACAGATATATCCCGCTATTGACCTGTGGCCTTTGGTTGCGGTAAATAGGGGGTGTCACGATGATCATTTATTTAAAAATTAAGTTTGGAAGAGGGCTGGAGAAGAATTAGTCGCCCAAAACATGAACGTGTACCACAAGTGACAATAAACCTTTTAAAAAGGCGACAATTGGTCAGTAATCCAAGCATACAAAGCTGCATGCGCCAAGTGGTCAGTTACCCGAGCATACAAAGCTGAAAGGGCTACTTTAAAAAATATTTAATTTTAAGAATCCGAACCTGCCTGCTGTTCCCAAAATATTCATTTAGTTGAAATAATATTCATTAAAAGCCTCCGCACTAAAAAAAATTATTTTAAAAAGTCCCGGCCACATAATGTACTAATACAAGAGTTTGTAGAACTACTAATAGAACATATTTATTTCCAGCTCAACTTGTAAGAAGCTTAACCAACGGCCATAAACAACATTGGAGTGTACTGACACAAACATTGGCCATAAACAAAATTGGAGTGTACTGACACAAACATAGGTCATTAACAAAATTGCAGTGTACTGACACAAACATAGGTCATAAACAAAATTGCAGTGTACTGACACAAACATTGGTCATAAACAAAATTGCAGTGCACTGACACAAACATAGGTCATAAACAAAATTGCAGTGTACTGACACAAACATTGGCCATAAACAAAATTGGAGTGTACTGACACAAACATAGGTCATAAACAAAATTGGAGTGTACTGACACAAACATAGGCCATAAACAAAATTGGAGTGTACTGACACTGACACAAACATTGGCCATAAACAAAATTGGAGTGTACTGACACAAACATTGGCCATAAACCAAATGTCAGTGTACTGACACAAACATAGGTCATAAACAAAATGTCAGTGTACTGGCACAAACATAGGTCATAAACGAAATTTCGGTGTACTGACTGAAACTTTGGACTTTAACAAAATAGCAGCCCCGCAATTGCCAGGAATATCAGCCCTCTTCGTGGCAAAGTTATTAAAGAAGAATTGGTAGAGAGTATTGGTATTATTCATTTTCAGCCATTTATCCTTTAAGTTTATTTTTTATATATTATATAAATGGCTTTATTTATAGAATCCACATAACGATAGATTTAGTTTCGAAGGGTCAGAAGCTGATATTTGTGTTAGGAATCCAACCAAATATTTGTAATAGGAATCCAACCAAATATTTGTGTTAGGAATCCAACCAAATATTTGTGTTAGGAATCCAACCAAATATTTGTGTTAGGAATCCAACCAAATATTTGTGTTAGGAATCCAACCAAATATTTGTGTTAGGAATTCAACCAAATATTTGTGTTAGGAATCCAACCAAATATTTGTGTTAGGAATCCAACCAAATATTTGTGTTAGGAATCCAACCAAATATTTGTGTTAGGAATCCAACCAAATATTTGTGTTAGGTTTCAAACCAAATATTTGTGTTAGGAATCCAACCAAATATTTGTGTTAGGAATCCAACCAAATATTTGTAATAGGAATCCAACCAAATATTTGTGTTAGGAATCCAACCAAATATTTGTGTTAGGAATCCAACCAAATATTTGTGTTAGGTTTCAAACCAAATATTTGTGTTAGGAATCCAACCAAATATTTGTGTTAGGAATCCAACCAAATATTTTTGTGTGGAAGCCGACTTAAAACCTTTTTGATGGCTTGAAATCGTTCAAAGATGAAGTTGATTTGAAATTATCGAAGCGATCGAAAGTCTGGTAAAAATTAATGGAAGTATATTATAATTTTTTTGGGGTACTGTTTATTTATTTAAAAAAAATAACAATCTGTTATTTAAAACCCAATAATTTCTTAATTCATTAGAAAAAGAATGAAGGACTCCAACGAAAAGCATGTGCAGACTTGTCGTTAGGGTTTTAAGGTGACTGTTAGGGCTAAGAGGCTTCATACTGATCAGCACTGTCCTAATGGTTCAGATGGTACTTGTCAGTGAGTACATTGGGAAGCCTGCACGAAGTTAATCGTGCCTTTTTTATATTTAATTTGCTAATTGGCGTGCACACATTTAATTTTAATTGGCTAAAAAAAAAATTATTTGTAGTCGCACCCACCTTCGTTCGACGCCTATGACACCCACAACGTGTCAGAGGTGTTATTGATGGCCACTTAGATGGTTCAGGTAGGAACACTGAAGCAATTTGAAGTGTCGGTCTGGTTATTTATGGTGCACTTCAACGCAGGTAAGAGGCGTAGTAATGTTGGTCAATGATGCTGTAATGTTGGTCAATGAAGTAGTAATGTTGGTCAATGATGCTGTAATATTGGTCAATGAAGTAGTAATGTTGGTCAATGATGCTGTAATATTGGTCAATGAAGTAGTAATGTTGGTCAATTATGTTGTTATGTTGACCAATGATGTTGTAATGCTATATATTGATGTTGTAATCTTGACCAATGATGTTGTAAAATGGAATAATGATGTAGTAAATGAAGCGATTAAATTTGTTTTTATAACCATTGATGCTATTATGTTGGCCACACCGCTGACTTTACCACATAACCCTCATCTTTCTATAAGCCCCTAGGTGAATAACACGCAGATATAAAATATCTATTCTGCAACCCATACAAAAATCTAACTTGCGTTCTACCATATCTCATACCAAAGAGCCTGGAAGCCATAATATTGTAATGTGACATTTGTATTCCAGAGTCTAGCACGGGCTAAGGTAATGTCATTTATTTAACTTTGCGTGAGTGTTTACTGGGTTCAATTCTAAAGGAAAAGTGCATTTGAGTTTATGAAAAACATAATGTCAGTAGTCATGATTTCCCACTGTTTTTCTTTTTCTTCGTCTTCTCTATCTTTGACCTTGTAAATCATAGTTTACTTTTGCACAAACTTCAGAGATATGGTGAACAATCGAGGTCAGTTATTTGAACAATTTAGAAGGGACCACTTCAAATATATTGGCGCCTAGTTTTTTTGAGAACCCTTGCGTTACAGGGCTAGATATAATGGGAAACCGGTTGCAATATGTGTAGAGTCTAGACCAGGGGTGGGCAAACTACGTCCCGCGGGCCACATGCTGCCCGGCAACTGATATTATGTGGCCCTCGAAGGCATTATGACATTTTTTTTAATTACTTAGTTTTTAAGTTATTTTGTTGAATTTTACAGAATTTCATGTACCGTACTGTTATGATTGTTTTAACAATGTGTGATCAACTTTCTAATTCTCTATTTTTTTTAAACAGTCCTTGAATTTTGTCATGTAAGGCTAAAAAGCGAATTTACCGATTTTAACATAGATAAATGTTTATCGGCATAAAATTGGACATTATATACATCCGCCCCCTTCCCCCACAATAGCCATTACATTTGTCAATGTGGCCCACCGCACAAAAAGTTTGCCCACCCCTGGTCTAGACAATAGAGACATGTGGATGACAAGATCACTGGCCTAAAGAATATTAGGCCAATAGCTAATCTATACGGCCCAGAACTGTATGGCAGAAAAAGCATGTACTATCAAAGATTTCGGTTCTCTTTGGATTATTCCTAATGACAGATAAAACCAACATATGTTTAGAATCATATGACAATCACTATAACAAAACTATCTATTAGACTAATACCAAAAAACAAAACCACAAAAAAAAAAGAACGTATCAGCGACCTTTGGACCCTATCTGGCAGCCTTGTCCCTGCTGTCACAATAATTCCTGCAATTACCTGTACAATAGCTGCCGCAGCGGGGCTGAAATAAATTAACGTGGTTATGCTGCGTTTTGTTTCGTTGTGTGCTTCAATCAAAGCATTCGGTTGTTGTTTTTGCATCGTCTTTGTTACAAGCGGCATTCAGGAAGTAAATGGTAGTTTCATCCCATTCAGGAAGTTGATGGTAGATTCATACTATTCAAGAAGTTGATGATAGATTTATCCTATTAGGAAGTTGATGGTAGTTTCATCCTATTCAGGAAGTTGATGATAGTTTCGTCCTATTCAGGAAGTTGATGGTAGATTCATCCTATTTAGGAAGTTGATGGTAGTTTCATCATATTCAGGAAGTTGATGGTAGATTCATCCTATTCAGGAAGTTGATGGTAGTTTCATCATATTCAGGAAGTTGATGGTAGATTCATCCTATTCAGGAAGTTGATGGTAGTTTCATCCTATTCAGGAAGTAGATGGTAGATTCATCCTATTCAGGAAGTTGATGGTAGATTCATCCTATTCAGGAAGTTGATGGTAGTTGCATCCCATTCAGGAAGTTGATGGTAGATTCATACTATTCAAGAAGTTGATGATAGATTTATCCTATTAGGAAGTTGATGGTAGTTTCATCCTATTCAGGAAGTTGATGATAGTTTCGTCCTATTCAGGAAGTTGATGGTAGATTCATCCTATTTAGGAAGTTGATGGTAGTTTCATCATATTCAGGAAGTTGATGGTAGATTCATCTTATTCAGGAAGTTGATGGTAGTTTCATCATATTCAGGAAGTTGATGGTAGATTCATCCTATTCAGGAAGTTGATGGTAGTTTCATCCTATTCAGGAAGTAGATGGTAGATTCATCCTATTCAGGAAGTTGATGGTAGATTCATCCTATTCAGGAAGTTGATGGTAGTTGCATCCCATTCAGGAAGTTGATGGTAGATTCATACTATTCAAGAAGTTGATGATAGATTTATCCTATTAGGAAGTTGATGGTAGTTTCATCCTATTCAGGAAGTTGATGATAGTTTCGTCCTATTCAGGAAGTTGATGGTAGATTCATCCTATTTAGGAAGTTGATGGTAGTTTCATCATATTCAGGAAGTTGATGGTAGATTCATCCTATTCAGGAAGTTGATGGTAGTTTCGTCCTATTCAGGAAGTTGATGGTAGATTCATCCTATTTAGGAAGTTGATGGTAGTTTCATCATATTCAGGAAGTTGATGGTAGATTCATCCTATTCAGGAAGTTGATGGTAGTTTCATCATATTCAGGAAGTTGATGGTAGATTCATCCTATTCAGGAAGTTGATGGTAGTTTCATCCTATTCAGGAAGTAGATGGTAGATTCATCCTATTCAGGAAGTTGATGGTAGATTCATCCTATTCAGGAAGTTGATGGTAGTTGCATCCCATTCAGGAAGTTGATGGTAGATTCATACTATTCAAGAAGTTGATGATAGATTTATCCTATTAGGAAGTTGATGGTAGTTTCATCCTATTCAGGAAGTTGATGATAGTTTCGTCCTATTCAGGAAGTTGATGGTAGATTCATCCTATTTAGGAAGTTGATGGTAGTTTCATCATATTCAGGAAGTTGATGGTAGATTCATCCTATTCAGGAAGTTGATGGTAGTTTCATCCTATTCAGGAAGTTGATGGTAGATTCATCCTATTCAGGAAGTTGATGGTAGATTCATCCTATTCAGGAAGTTGATGGTAGTTGCATCCTTTTTGTTATATATGTTTCCAATAATTATCTCCATGGCAACTATCGATTACTGTGTTGGGTGAGATTTACATTTTATTGTTTTGTTTTTTAAATTATAATTGTTAAAATTATTGTTATGTAAAAAATCGAGATTTTGGTTGTTGTTTTTAAACTGTTTGTTGTCTGAACGAGCAAGTGTACCTGTGACGTCATGGTGTCTAGACTATGTTTTACTAGACTCGAGGAATACGAGATTTGAGACGAGAGTACGAGAAAGTTTTAAGACGACGCAAGCCACGTGTCTTTTCAGGCAGAGAGAGAGGGGGGGGGGGGAGAGATATCTATATTTAATTATTATGAAGGAGGTTGCTTTCATCTATTGTCCAAGGATATAATCATCATTTGATCTACCCCATGGTGTGTCATGAATACTCTATTATCCTATATTATTGGAGGAGCCATTCTTTTAAGTTCCAAAATTTGATGTGACTCAGAGTAATTGAATAAAGTGAAGTGCGCAAAAAACAAAAAACAAAAACTGAACAACTCTTTATTTCATGATAGGACGCGGTGAGAGTCATACACATGATTCAGCCAAGAGTAGCAAAAAAGAGGTAATGTCCATACAATTATGATGACTGTCACATTAGTGCCACAAGTGGTTCACATTGGTCCCCACAAGTGGTAGACAATTCAACATGCAACAGCAGTTACATAACCCAAGTTGTAATCCAAGATTAATCCCAGGCCTTGTGGATTTCGTCCTGCGAATTCCATACCATAGTCACCATGTGAAGGACGGTTGCCAGCAAAAAAAAAAAAAATTAAAATGAACGGTAGTGTCATAATTTATTTCTTCTAGAGTTTAAGTTGAGTGGTTTCTACAAAGTCTCTATTTCCATTGCATGGTTCAAAAAGAGGTTCTCAACCTGTTGTCCATGGACCCCTTTTAACTTTTTTTTAAAACGCAGTAACAACCTTATTAGCAGAAAGTGTAAGTGGACATCATCTGACTTGTCTAATGGCCGTTGATATCAAAACGTTTTTAAAAACCCTTGGTTTTTAGATTAGCAGGAAATGATGATGTGTGAGGCCGTCTAGTCTATGAGCATCGCATTACAGACTGATATTCTGTCAGAGGTGAAGCGTTTCGCGATCTGACTCTAAAGACCTCCAAACCCAGCCATTTGGTCACACTTTGGAATCACATTGTCACGCCAATGTAAGCTATATCACCAAGTCACAATGTCACGCTAATGTAAGCTATATCACAATGTCACAATGTCACGCTAATGTAAGCTATATCACAATGTCACACTAATGTAAGCTATATCACAATGTCACAATGTCACGCTAATGTAAGCTATATCACAATGTCACGCTAATGTAAGCTATATCACAATGTCACAATGTCACGCTGATGTAAGCTATATCACAATGTCACAATGTCACGCTAATGTAAGCTATATAACAATGTCACACTAATGTAAGCTATATCACAATGTCACAATGTCACGCTAATGTAAGCTATATCACAATGTCACAATGTCACGCTAATGTAAGCTATATCACAATGTCACAATGTCACGCTAATGTAAGCTATATCACAATGTCACGCTAATGTAAGCTATATCACAATGTCACACTAATGTAAGCTATATCACAATGTCACAATGTCACGCTAATGTAAGCTATATCACAATGTCACAATGTCACGCTAATGTAAGCTATATCACAATGTCACACTAATGTAAGATATATCACAATGTCACAATGTCACGCTAATGTAAGCTATATCACAATGTCACACTAATGTAAGCTATATCACAATGTCACACTAATGTAAGCTATATCACAATGTCACAATGTCATGCTAATGTAAGCTATATCACAATGTCACACTAATGTAAGCTATATCACAATGTCACAATGTCACGCTAATGTAAGCTATATCACAATGTCACACTAATGTAAGCTATATCACAATGTCACAATGTCACGCTAATGTAAGCTATATCACAATGTCACAATGTCATGCTAATGTAAGCTATATCACAATGTCACACTAATGTAAGCTATATCACAATGTCACAATGTCACGCTAATGTAAGCTATATCACAATGTCACGCTAATGTAAGCTATATCACAATGTCACGCTAATGTAAGCTATATCACAAGACTTTGTAGACACGCAGGTTTAAACAAACATTTGTCATCCACGGTTTTTTTAAGAAGAAAAATCAAATATCAACATGTTTTTGTACACATCCAGACTTTACAAAATAAAACAAACTCGTGTAATCATTGGTCCACGAACATTTATATCGCAGGTAGGCGAATCATTTTCACAACAAGGTGAACGAGCAAGTGCCCCCCCTCCCCACCCCAACTAAAGATACTTTTTTCTGCTGGTAAACATGCTTACACTCTCTGGTAGACATGCTTACACTCTCTGGTAAACATGCTTACACTTTCTGGTAAACATGCTTACACTCTCTGGTAAACATGCTTACACTCTCTGGTAAACATGTTTACACTCTCTCGTAAACATGCTTACACTCTATGGTAAACATACTTACACTCTCTGGTGAACATGCTTACACTCTCTCGTAAACATACTTACACTCTCTCGTAAACATACTTACACTCTCTCATAAACATTCTTACACTCTCTGGTAGACATGCTTACACTCTCTGGTAAACATACTTACACTCTCTGGTAGACATGCTTACACTCTCTGGTAGACATGCTTACACTCTCTGGTAGACATGCTTACACTCTCTGGTAAACATACTTACACTCTCTGGTAAACATGCTTACACTCTCTGGTAAACATGCTTAAACTCTCTTGTAAACATGCTTACACTCACTGGTAAACACTGATAATTATCAGCCAATCCCTGAGGGAGGGGGGAGGGGAGGCGTGGGGTGATGAGCACATCTCTCATTATGGAAGCAACTGATCCAATCAACTTATTGACTACATGGGTACACAATAATGAGTGTGCGTGTGTGTTCGTGTGTTTCTGAGTGTGTATGTATTTTTGTGTCTAGTGTTATTACATGTGGACGCAACATAAAAATGGCGATTGCGTTTACAAAATAAACCGGGATTGTATTATCAAATGATTGAGGATTGTATTTGAAAAAAATATATATATAAATACATTTATACTAATAAGCGATTTATTCCAGCACGTATCTCAACAAAGTATAAATGTAACAAAAGTAATAATGTCCCGGATGTATTAGTGTCACCATGTAGACACTTATTAGGCACGGTGACAAGATTAGTGTAACAAAATAAATACAAATCAAATAACAGTCATAATTTTTTATCCTTTGGCTAATCTCTAAATCAGATCTTTTGGCTAGTCACCAAACTGTATCACTTGGCTAATGTCTAAATCAGATCTTTTGGCTAGTCACCAAACTGTATCAATTGGCTAATCTCTAAATCAGATCTTTTGGCTAGTCACCAAACTGTATCAATTGGCTAATCTCTAAATCAGATCTTTTGGCTAGTCACCAAACTGTATCAATTGGCTAAGCTCTAAACCGTATCATTTGTTAACGGAAGTATACAGCCGTTTCGTCCACTTAACTGGTCAGTGTATTTGTGACGGGGTGATAGATGTAGGGGCTTGCCGTGCTCAAGATCACCTAAACATTAAACACTACTAGGATCTATGTGGTCGGCGGCTTTGTGAAAACCTTTGCAAGAAGGCACCAGTGACGTTCCCCCCCCCCCCCATGCTGCGTCGGCCAGAAAACATTGGACTACGTTTTGCCCCCGGGGAGGCGGTGGTGTTCAAAGTAGGAATCCACCCCTTACTAAGTGAAGTAATTTTTTTTAAAGGAAGCTACCCTTTCGGCGTTTATGGGTTAGCTTGATGGTTCGCCGTTAGGGCGAAACATCTCGGGGGGTGCCGATTTGCGACACCACCCCTCTGAATGGAAGGGATGATTTCGAATTGGGATTACGGGGATGGGGGTCATAAGACCCACATTTCCGTCTGCTGATACATTTCCTTATGAATAATTAACAGAAGTAGAAAAATTTAAGAAAATAAAGGTTTATTCTGTACTTTTTTTATAAGTGATATAAATTATAGTAGGCCTTAGCATGTGATCTAAGCATAAACATCACTGAAACACTTCTGTTGTTGTATGACCCTATACAAAAAAAGAACCGAATTCACAGCGATACTTGAATCCCCACCACCGTACAATACCGAACACAATTCTACCACAAATACATGACTTAACTATTTACTCACAATGACCACTAATCAGCTGCGACGACCTCAGCTCATCTACTCCGTCCATCCTTTAACGCGTTGTATTGAGGAACTGCTCACCGTCTCATCGGATTTCAGTGAGTGTAACAGCGAGGCACCTTCCTATAACCGCCTACCTCCCCCCTTCCATGCCCGGGCAAGACTGTGAGCCAGGGGGGGACCGTGCTATCAATACCAGACACGATACACTACTTCTCGACAGGATAGCAAGAATCGATTATTCAAGATGCATTAGATGAATGGGTTGAAATCGATTTCTGCTTCTTTTTTGAAAAAAAAATATATCTTTCCACAGAAAGTAAAATTTTAAATTGAAAAGAAAAAAATTGGATGTACAGTATTTAATATTTGAGTATTGTTCTACAGTAATATTAGTTTTTAGTTATGAAGATGGGTGACTTCCTACCAACTATTGTCTTGTTGGTGTAAAGAGATCAAGTGTATAGAATTCCTACCAACTATAGGTCCTATTGGTGTAAGGAGATCAAATGTATCGAATTCCTAACCAATACAGGTCCTATTGGTGTAAGGAGATCAAGTGTATCGAATTCCTAACAACTATAGGTCCTATTGGTGTAAGGAGATCAAATGTATTGAAGACCTGCCCGCTTTATAGTGGTGTGAGTGGATCAAGTGTATTGAAGACCTGCCCACTGTATAGTGGTGTGAGTGGATCAAGTGTAATGAGGGCTAGTGTCACTTGTGACCAGCGTCATCGACAGGGCCTTGCAAACAGAGTGAGGGGCGAAAGCGGTTATCACTCCTGGCGCCAGCCTCGGGGTGATGAAGGGCGCCAAAATCGTAAATTATACTCATACAGATAAAAGGCTAATGCCTATATTATGATTATCATTCATTCTTGAAACGTAGTTTGGGGCGTCTATTCTATGATTTGCATAAGGGGCGCCACTTTTCCTTGGTACGGTCTCGTCGGGTGTGCGTACGTTTTGAGTGAAGCCCATGGATGATGTGGATACTTAGTGAGAACTTTGGAGTACATCTTGAGCATTTGAGTATATGACTAAGAATTTGTCTATAATCTAAAGCAAATATTCTCTTGTTTATTTCGTACTTTTAATCCCATAAAATATTTTGGCTTGGACAATATTTTGTTCGTTCGAGGATTTGTCAGTATGACGTAATCAAACTTTTCAAATCTTCATGTCTTCCGTGTGTTACGAAATTCTGCCTGATTATTCAGGATAATGAGACAGAAATGCTGACATGGCAGAAAATACGGACACGCTTAAATACTGACATGACAAAAATACTGACATGTCAGAAATACTGATATGACAGAAATTCTGATATGACAGAAATTCTGACATGACAGAGATACTGACCTGACAGAAATACTGACATGGCATAACACTGTGAGCCTATTCTGGCCAAGTATGTTTGGCTTTGTGTAGACCTATGCCAATCCCAGGTGGCTTAAGAAGAACTGTATTCGTTCAAGAACATGACATGACATGACATGACAGTCTCGAGACAGATACATTAAAAGCCTATTTAATGATAGTTAAGCTGCTATAATGCATGTCATGTCTCTAATCTTGATTAATCAATAAATAAGAAACTTGGGGGGGGGGGGGTTGGTGTTCTATCAAAGAAATGACATAAACATTAGGTTAAATGTCACGCTCTCGAGTTTTCATCCTGTCCATGACATCCTTCTGCAATTTTGAGTCCGTACATGGATCAATTAAAAAATTAAGATGACATCATGATGTCCTGTTAACCTCCTGGGACATCGTGCGCAACAAACGATCAGATAGCTGTACAACAGCCCATGACAAATCAACAGGTTTCTGATGACAAATAAGCAGGTTTGTGATGACAAGTCAACAAGTTTCTAATAGAAAATCAACAGGTTTCTGATGACAAGTCAACAAGTTTCTAATAGAAAATCAACAGGTTTCTGATGACAAAGCAACAGGTTTCTAATAGCAAATCAACAGGTTTCTAATAGCAAATCAACAGGTTTCTAATAGCAAATCAACAGGTTTCTAATAGCAAATCAACAGGTTTCTGATGACAAATCAACAGGTTTCTGATGACAAATCAACAGGTTTCTGATGACAAATCAACAGGTTTCTGATGACAAATCAACAGGTTTCTGATGACAAATCAACAGGTTTCTGATGACAAATCAACAGGTTTCTGATGACAAATCAACAGGTTTCTGATGACAAATCAACAGGTTTCTGATGACAAATCAACAGGTTTCTGATGACAAATCAACAGGTTTCTGATGACAAATCAACAGGTTTCTGATGACAAATCAACAGGTTTCTGATGACAAATCAACAGGTTTCTGATGACAAATCAACAGGTTTCTGATGACAAATCAACAGCTTTTATCAGTGCTGTAAACAGAATGATGTTTGGATTCAAGAAATGTCTCTGTATCTAAAAATATATAAAATATGGACTTATAACTTTGAAATAAAATCCGTTTTGTTGTGGTAGTGTTCGCCTTTAATTGTGAAATTGTTGTATCTTACTCCTTCTCACAACATCCCAACACTCTACGCTGTATCATCGTTTAGTATATGCCATCCAACACTCTACGTCGTCTTATCGTTTAGTTGGCTGCCATCCAACATTATATGCCGTATCATCGTTTAGTTGCATGCTTTAAACCACCCTTGTGTTGACGCCTCTGTACTTTCCATTGAATTCCCTGCACTTGGTGTTCACTGTTCTTTCGTTTGCCTCCATCTTTTCTTGACCGTCTCAAACTCCTACGAAGACATTTGTCTCAAAAAAACTAATTACTTTCTTAAGAATCCCGCTGTCCAGAGGCGTTTCTCTTTCAGTAAAGCTTAACCTCCCGACCCTCCAGCCTGGAGTCTAGATGGTCCACTCAGGGCCGCTAAGAGCTGTGGTCAGTTGGTTTGACCCAGTGGCAGTAACTGTGATCGATGTTCCAACTTCCGGCTACTGGCTGTGATGGAGGGGGGAAATAACTCGCTTTCCTTTCTGGTGTTTTTTGTCTCCTTTGTGTCCCCATCTTTAAATGACATCTGTGAAAACACAATGTTAGTAGGTGAAACTGGGGGAATTCAATCTGTTCAAGTCTGAAATTCTATTTCAGTGTATAGTGTTATCAAATATAAAGTTTAATTTAAGAGAAGTACTATGTCAGTATTTCTTTTATCAAGTATAGATGTTGTTTTGGTACGTAAGTGACTAACTTAATTATTGTAATATCATATTTGTGAATATGGCTGTTATCTTTTCTTGCGGGCGTTTCAGCAATGTAGAAATAAAGACATATTTGGCTGAAGCCAAAACTGTGTGTGCATCACTTCTACGTGTGTGTGTGTGTGTATGTATGTTTGTGTGTGTGTGTGTGTTGCTACTGTCACGACAAGGATGTGAGTGACAGTTCATAACATTACATCACGCCCCGCTTATGAAACTCAAATACGTTAAGATTGTACTTGTTAAACAATTGTAGGAACTCCAAAACCTTTGAATAAGCTCCTTCAACTCGTCGTCCTGAATAGTGTAATTGAAGGCTCACCTATCGCCTTATTATCAGGTGATTTTAGCAAGGTATCACAACTATTTTCACGAGATTTAAACAAGGTATCACAACTATTTTCCCGAGATTTAAACAAGGTATCACAACTATTTTCACGAGATTTAAAAAAGGTATCACAACTATTTTCACGAGATTTAAACAAGGTATCACAACTATTTTCACGAGATTTAAACAAGGTATCACAACTATTTTCACGAGATTTAAACAAGGTATCACAACTATTTTCACGAGATTTAAACAAGGTATCACAACTATTTTCCGGAGATTTAAACAAGGTATCACAACTATTTTAACGAGATTTCAGCAAGGTATCACAACTATTTTCACGAGATTTAAACAAGGTATCACAACTATTTTCACGAGATTTAAACAAGGTATCACAACTATTTTCACGAGATTTAAACAAGGTATCACAACTATTTTCACGAGATTTCAGCAAGGTATCACAACTATATTCACGAGATTTAAACAAGGTATCACAACTATTTTCACGAGATTTAAACAAGGTATCACAACTATTTTCACGAGATTTAAACAAGGTATCACAACTATTTTCACGAGATTTCAGCAAGGTATCACAACTATATTCACGAGATTTAAACAAGGTATCACAACTATTTTCACGAGATTTAAACAAGGTATCACAACTATTTTCACGAGATTTAAACAAGGTATCACAACTATTTTCACGAGATTTAAACAGGGTATCACAACTATTTTCACGAGATTTCAGCAAGGTATCACAACTATATTCACGAGATTTAAACAAGGTATCACAACTATTTTCACGAGATTTAAACAAGGTATCACAACTATTTTCCCGAGATTTAAACAAGGTATCACAACTATTTTCACGAGATTTCAGCAAGGTATCACAACTATATTCACGAGATTTAAACAAGGTATCACAACTATTTTCACGAGATTTAAACAAGGTATCACAACTATTTTCTCGAGATTTAAACAAGGTATCACAACTATTTTCACGAGATTTAAACAAGGTATCACAACTATTTTCACGAGATTTCACCAACTAATCACAAAAATTATCAGGAGATTTCACCAAAGTATCACAACTATTATCACCAGATTTCACCAAAGTATCACAACTATTATCACCAGATTTCACCAAAGTATCACAACTATTATCACCAGATTTCACCAAAGTATCACAACTATTATCAGGAGATTTCACCAAAGTATCACAACTATTATCACCAGATTTCACCAAAGTACCACAACTATTATCACCAGATTTCACCAACGAATCACAACAATTATCAGGAGATTTCACCAAAGTATCACAACTATTATCAGGAGATTTCACCAAAGTATCACAACTATTATCACCAGATTTCACCAACGAATCACAACAATTATCAGGATATTTCACCAAAGTATCACAACTATTATCACCAGATTTCACCAAAGTATCACAACTATTATCACCAGATTTCACCAAAGTATCACAACTATTATCACCAGATTTCACCAAAGTATCACAACTATTATCACCAGATTTCACCAAAGTATCACAACTATTATCACCAGATTTCACCAAAGTATCACAACTATTATCACCAGATTTCACCAACGAATCACAACAATTATCAGGAGATTTCACCAAAGTATCACAACTATTATCAGGAGATTTCACCAAAGTATCACAACTATTATCACCAGATTTCACCAACGAATCACAACAATTATCAGGAGATTTCACCAAAGTATCACAACTATTATTACCAGATTTCACCAAAGTATCACAACTATTATCACCAGATTTCACCAACGTATCACAACTATTATCACAATATATAACAAAGGAATCTCTTTTTAAAATGCAATGAAGTAAAGCCAACAGTGTGGTGTATGTATATTTATGTAGGGGGGGCAAGGTGTAAGGTTTCCACAGCCTATAACTACCTCAATATCTCCCAGTATCCACATCCTATAACTACCTTTATATCTCCCAGCATCCACATCCTAAAACTACCTCAATATCTCCCAGCATCCACATCATATAACTACCTTTATATCTCCCAGTATCCACATCCTATAACTACCTTTATATCTCCCAGCATCCACGTTCTATAACTACCTTTATATCCCTGGCCATGTAAAGAATGCAACCGTTGAAACTTTCCTGGATTTAGAACATTTGTGTACTGAATATAAACTTAATGCTGAACATTTGTTTAACATCCTCTGTACGCAAGACAGAGACAAGACAAGACAGAGACAAGCATAGACCAGACAAGACAGAGACAAGACCGAGATAAGATATAGACAAGATGGACACAAGAGAAATACAAAACAGAGACAAGGAAAAAAAAAACATAGACAAGACAAGACAGAGACAAGACGGAGACAAGACAGAGACAGAGACGAGACGGAGACGAGAAGGAGACAAGACAGAGACGAGACGGAGACGAGACGGGGACAAGAAGGAGACAAGACAGAGACAAGACAGAGACGAGACGGGGACAAGACGGAGACAAGACGGAGACAAGACAGAGACAAGACGGAGACAAGACAGAGACAAGACAGAGACGAGACGGAGACAAGAAGGAGACAAGACAGAGACAAGACAGAGACGAGACGGAGACAAGACGGAGACATGACAGAGACAAGACAACTTGCTTTCTACCAGCAGTCAACATATTCAGCACACACACACGCACACAAATGCCTAACAACCTCACCAACATAAGCCGCCGGGTCCACTTTAAAGGAACGACAAAAATAAACGTCTAAGACCTGTTCCTTCAAGAGAAAATCTATTTTCGTCTAAATGCAAACACATTCTCAAACTAGAAAGCTCCCGAGGTGTTGTGGTTTCTTGAACCCCTTGCAAACGGACGAGAAGCCATACAAATATTTCATTGATCTGTCTTTCAGCATGGTAATGATATCGTTTTTAGTTTGAGTTTGACTCGAAACATTTATAAAGTATACTTTTGTATAAGTTTTAATGTAGTCATTTAGGCGTCATTAAGAGTATAGGCGGGGTGCAATCAAACTAATGGAATCCTAAACCAAGTCAGTACCAGCATCAGTACCAGCATCAGTACCAGCTTCAGTACCAGCATCAGTACCAGCATCAGTACCAGCATCAGTACCAGCATCAGTACCAGCTTCAGTACCAGCATCAGTACCAGCTTCAGTACCAGCTTCAGTACCAGCATCAGTGCCAGCTTCAGTACCAGAATCAGTACCAGCATCAGTACCAGCTTCAGTACCAGCTTCAGTACCAGCATCAGTACTAGCTTCAGTACCAGCTTCAGTACAAGCTTCAGTACCAGCATCAGTACCAGCATCAGTACCAGCTTCAGTACCAGCTTCAGTACTAGCTTCAGTACCAGCTTCAGTACCAGTTTTGGTATTTACTTCTGATTAAAAAGGAAAACTCTCTATTTCTCTCTATTTCTCTCTATATCTATTTCTTTCTCTCTATCTCCCTTTGTATCGCTCTCTCTCTCTCTCTCTGTTGCTCTTTTTCACTGCCTCTCCTTCTCTCCCATGTTCTCTCTCTCTTGCTCTCTATCTCTCTTTCACTCTCTTTGCCTCTCTCCTTTTCTTTCTCTCCATCTCTCTTTCTATCTCCCCTCTCTCTCTCTCTATATCTCCATATCTTTCTCTATCTCTCTTCTTAACTACTTCTTTCTATGTCTCTTCTCTCATTCTCTCTGTATCGTCTCTCTCTGCCTCTTCTCTCTCTGTCTCTCCTCTCGCTTTCTCTCTCATATTTTCATGGTCCTTCTCACACACCGATTAATAAAAACCCTTTTTGATCGTTTTGTAGTCTAAATCTACATCAACTCTCTCATTGACATGGATCCTTTGAATGGATATCTCAGACTTTGAATGGATATCTCAGACTTTGAATGGATATCTCAGACTTTGAATGGATATCTCAGACTTTGAATGGATATCTCAGACTTTGAATCGAAATCTCAGACTTTGAATGGATATCTCAGACTTTGAATGGATATCTCAGACTTTGAATCGAAATCTCAGACTTTGAATGGATATCTCAGACTTTGAATGGATATCTCAGACTTTGAATTTATATCTCGGATATATCTCATATATTTCGTTTTCTTATATGTTTCAGCATGTAAAGCTCTCGTTGCAAAAGTAATAGTATGCATAACAACATATATGTTATTAGTTTATGAGCTTATTCGTATTTGTTCCCTTTCTTTTTTTATATTCTTTATTCCTTGTAAAGACTTTCATCAAAAACAATTAAAATAGTTATGTTAAGAACGTGATTCCTTGTTATATCTAATTATATTTTGCTCATGAAGCATGTTAGCCATGTGAGCCATATGAGCCATATGAGTCATGTGAGCCATACGAGGCATATGACCCATATGAGCTATGTGGGCGTTTCCATACCATTTGTAATATCAATAACATACGTTCTTCTATTATAGATTTGCAACGGTTTGAGATTGCACAAAGGACAACTTGTGTTTATTTGTTCTTTGTTTACCAAACTTTGATATTATGATAAATTTCACATTAAAACAATCAGTGTTATAGAATCTAGAATAGACATAGACCATAGTGCAGCCTCTCCTTGAGAAGGAATCAATATGGCGGCTATCATAAACAGGAAATGAATCTGAATGCTATGAATGACGTGTAATGGACATCACAACCCGTCCACACTCACACACCACACACACACACACACACGACTGCAGCACTGCCTCACCCCGTAGCAAGTCAAATGTCCCCTTGAGATCTTTTTTTTAATGACTAAATTGTAATTTTTTTTTTTAAGTTAAAATAAAACTAGTAGCAGTTGCCATCAAACGATTACAATTAATGAGATCTATGAAATATCGCTACGCTCGATGTCTCATTAGGAAATGGCGTCAGCGGGCCGTCGAGCTCGCGCTCCTTATGCCCTCCCTGGCGCCCACCCACACTTGCCAGGTGCCGGGTTTCCCCGACGTCGGGCCGTGCGGGGGAACGTCAGAGACCTCCCCGGGCGTGAAGCGTCCCCACCAGCAACCGCTCGATCGGGTTTGCCGCCGGAGACCCTCCCCGCCCGGAGACATCTGGTCGACCGAAGACGCTGCGTTTAAAGCGTCCGCTGTCCACTTTCCTAGGGGCCGGGACGGTAAATTAACGTCCTAATATCTCCCCCCACCCGTCCCAGGGAAGCATCGGACGCCCTCTAAGAGGGATTCTACAGTGGGTTGCCACCTCGCAACCAATTCGCGAAGTAGCTGGGACGAAACGGTTGCCTAGGAGCAGCTTTCTCAAAGCTACGCTCGATATATTTTATGATCCGTATATTTATATATAATCTTTAAGAGGCTTACACTGATTGCAAATATTTTTCTGCCCGCCTCTGATAAAAAGCCGAAGTCTTAAATCCCATTGTTTGCAAATCGGAGGCGTAGCTACGATATTTTGAATAAGGAAAACAATTTAAATTGTATTAAAACATTGTATTTTAAGGAGCAAATGTGTAGAAATTATAGTACATGACCCACCCAGGCACTGTCGTAGACTGGTATAGTACATGACCCACTCAGCCACTGTCGTAGACCGGTTTACATAATATACAAAAGATTTATTTTTCTTGATTTTACTGTCACAAACCGGTCAATGACCGTATTGACAACACTGACAGCATTGACAGCACTGGCAGCACTGACGGCACTGGCAGCACTGACAGCATTTTACGAAAACACTCCTGAAACGAATCATGCTTGCGTCTTACCACAGGAGACTTTTATTTTGTAATCACGCGATATTTCAATGTAGGTATTTGCAATAACTTGTTGAAACTAATGAGAAAGCCCTTGAAGTGAGCACACGGTTTGAGGGGGGGGGGGGTCTAACAGACGTGAAGGCTTAGTGGGGTCGCTCAGCCTATTACATGTAGATCAGGGTTTGATGAGCTACAGAAAGGATTCGAGTTTGTTTCTTTGTTTTTGTTTTGTTTTTTAGTAGTCTGGTATACCTTAAATTCTGAGCAGTTCTATCTTCTTTTCACCATTTCGAATGTTGACGCGTGTTGCCAAGCAACACAGTTTCGACTTGTTCACAAAATACTTTTGAATGTGTTCCAATGCAGCAGTGATGAACATGTGTGTTTGAAAGCAGCCTGTTTATGGGAAATAGTTGTCTCGATTAGTGTTTTTCAAACGCAGGAACTCTACTCGAAATGTGTGTGAAACGTGTGTGTGTGTCTGTGTGCTTGGGTGTTCGTCTGAGTATGTCTGTTGATGGGTGTGTATCTGTGTGTCAGGGTGTTTGTCTGTGAATCTGTGCTCCTGTGTGTGCATCTTTGTATCTGTGTGTTTGTGTGCCTTGGTGTATGTGTGTTTGTACGTCATTGTACCTGTGTGTTTGTGTGACATCGTGTCTGTGTCTTTGTGCCGGGTGTCTATGTGTCTGGTTGTCTGTGTTACTGTGTGTCTGTGTTCCTGTGTGCCTGTGAGTCTCAATCAGCATCGTATTTAAAAACGCTAACGCAGTTTCAGAAAATAATTAGTCCCATTAACTGTTATCATGTCATGAGAAGAATCCCATGAAATTATTACATACCAGTTCCTATCGTCAATGTAAACATAATTGTATATTTCGCTTATGTTTGTATGATTTGATCTGCAAACAATTCTTTAATTATAAAATTAGGCTAGGCATAAAAATGTCTTTGTATGTTGACATTTATTTAAAGTGTTCTAATATACTACAACCGTATCTACCGTAGATCTGCAGTGTTCTTTTTTTACCAGTCAAACTTTATCAAAATAGTCGACATTCATATTAGCAGCGTTTTGAAACTAAAATCCTTCATCTGGCTCATAGACGATCATTTGACTTCCAATATGTCGAGCGGTGTTGAGATTTGCACCTAGACCTTGACGACAAGATTTGTGTGCGATTCCAAACCATAATTTATTACATTTTTTAAAAGACCAGAGCACATAGCATGTTTGCAGGAAGTGTTGGCTGTTCCAGGACCAGGTGGTCAGTTCCAGGACCAGGTGGTCATGCAGGACCAGGTGGTCAGTTCCAGGACCAGGTGGTCAGTTCCAGGACCAGGTGGTCAGTACCAGGACAAGGTGGTCAGTTCCAGGACCAGGTGGTCAGTTCCAGGACCAGGTGGTCAGTTCCAGGAACAGGTGGTCAGTTCCAGGACCAGGTGGTCAGTTCCAGGACCAGGTGGTCAGTTCCAGGAACATGTGGTCAGTTCCATGACCAGGTGGTCAGTTCCAGGAACATGTGGTCAGTTCCATGACCAGGTGGTCAGTTCCAGGACTAGGTGGTCAGTTCCATGACCTGGTGGTCAGTTCCAGGACTAGGTGGTCAGTTCCAGGACCATGTGGTCAGTTTTAGGACCAGTTGGTCAGTTTAAGAACCAGTTGGTCAGTTTTAGGACCAGGTGGTCAGTTCCAGGACTAGGTGGTCAGTTTCAGGACCAGGTGGTCAGTTCCAAGACCAGGTGGTCAGTTCCAGGAACATGTGGTCAGTTCCAGGACCAGGTGTTTAGATCCATGACCAGGTTGTCAGTTCCAGGACCAAGTGGTCAGTTCCAGGACCAGGTGGTCAGTTCCAGGACCAGGTGGTCAGTTCCAGGACTAGGTGGTCAGTTCCAGGACCAGGTGGTCAGTTCCATGACTAGGTGGTCAGTTCCAGGACCAGATGGTCAGTTCCAGGACCAGGTGGTCAGTTCCAGGACCAGGTGGTCAGTTCCAGGAACAGGTGGTCAGTTCCAGGACCAGGTGGTCAGTTCCAGGACCAGGTGGTCAGTTCCAGGAACATGTGGTCAGTTCCATGACCAGGTGGTCAGTTCCAGGAACATGTGGTCAGTTCCATGACCTGGTGGTCAGTTCCAGGATCAGGTGGTCAGTTCCATGACCTGGTGGTCAGTTCCAGGATCAGGTGGTCAGTTCCATGACCTGGTGGTCAGTTCCAGGACTAGGTGGTCAGTTCCAGGACCAGGTGGTCAGTTTTAGGACCAGTTGGTCAGTTTTAGGACCAGTTGGTCAGTTTTAGGACCAGGTGGTCAGTTCCAGGACTAGGTGGTCAGTTCCAGGACCAGGTGGTCAGTTCCAGGACCAGGTGGTCAGTTCCAGGAACATGTGGTCAGTTCCAGGACCAGGTGTTTAGTTCCATGACCAGGTTGTCTGTTCCAGGACCAAGTGGTCAGTTCCAGGACCAGGTGGTCAGTTCCAGGACCAGGTGGTCAGTTCCAGGACCAGGTGGTCAGTTCCAGGACCAGGTGGTCAGTTCCAGGAACAGGTGGTCAGTTCCAGGACCAGGTGGTCAGTTCCAGGACCAGGTGGTCAGTTCCAGGAACATGTGGTCAGTTCCATGACCTGGTGGTCAGTTCCAGGACCAGGTGGTCAGTTCCATGACCTGGTGGTCAGTTCCAGGACTAGGTGGCCAGTTCCAGGACCAGGTGGTCAGTTTTAGGACCAGTTGGTCAGTTTTAGGACCAGTTGGTCAGTTTTAGGACCAGGTGGTCAGTTCCAGTACTAGGTGGTCAGTTCCAGGACCAGGTGGTCAGTTCCGGGACCAGGTGGTCAGTTCCAGGACCAGGTGGTCAGTTCCAGGACCAGGTGATCAGTTCCAGGACCAGGTGATCAGTTTCAGGACTAGTTGGTCAGTTCCAGGACCAGGTGGTCAGTTCCAGGACCAGGTGGTCAGTTCCAGGACCAGGTGATCAGTTCCAGGTCCAGGTGGTCAGTTCCAGGACCAGGTGGTCAGTTCCAGGACCAGGTGGTCAGTTCCAGGACCAGGTGGTCAGTTCCAGGACCGGGTGGTCAGTTCCAAGACCAGGTGATCAGTTCCAGGACCAGGTGATCAGTTCCAGGACTAGTTGGTCAGTTCCAGGACCAGGAGGTCAGTTCCAGGACCAGGTGGTCAGTTCCAGGACCAGTTGGTCATTTTTAGGACCAGTTGGTCAGTTTTAGGACCAGTTGGTCAGTTTTAGGACCAGGTGGTCAGTTTTAGGACCAGGTGGTAAGTTCCAGGACATGGTGGTCAGTTCCAGGACCAGGTGGTCAGTTCCAGGACCAGTTGGTCAGTTTTAGGACCAGGTGATCAGTTCCAGGACCAGGTGGTCAGCTCTAAGTAAAAAGAATGGGCTAAATCCAACACTTCTCGACCTAGTGAATTTTTCCAAAGCCGTTGACATCCCTTGGCCTTTGAGTTGGCATTGGACTTTGCATTGGAATGGACCTTGGCATTAGACTTGGCAGTGTACTTGGCTTTAGACTTTGCAATGGACTTAGCATTGGACTTGGCATTAGACTTGGCATTGGACTTCGCATTGGACTTGGCATTAGACTTGGCACTGGACTTCGCATTGGACTTGGCATTAGACTTGGCATTGGACTTGACATTGAACTTTACATTGGACTTTCATTGGACTTCGCATTGGACTTGGCATTGGACTTGGCATTAGACTTCGCGTTAAACTTGGCATTAGACTTGGCATTGAACTTGGCATTGGACTTTGGATTGGACTTGGCTTTGGACTTGACATTGGACTTTTCATTGAACTTGGCGTTGCCTTAACACCGCGTTAAGTGTTTATAAATAAATAATTAAAACATTTTTTTAATATTTTAATTCACACAGAAAATTCGCATACGTCATATTTGAGGGAAATATCAACATACCGGCAACATACAAATAAAAAACATATCCGTGGACAATCTCACACTACTGAGTTCAACAACTTCAGACAGTTTAAGTAAACCTTTTAGTAAGGAAAGTACTCGGGAGAAAAATGTGCTTTACTGTCAGGAGTGTCACCCATACCGTATGTGCTGAGGCCGAGGGTGGTGGGGTCAAGGGGGTGTACTTTACTGGCTGGAACATGACGAAGACCATTGCTTCTCTAGATGACGTCACGAAGGGGTGGTTATCCTTGACATGTATAAATAGATAAAATCGTTTTCTAAAACAAATAACGAGTCCTGAAACTTGGAAAGATGTCAACTAGGCATAGACACTGTGTCAACGAGACTTAGACACTATGTCAACTAGACTTAGACACAATACCAACGAGGATTAGACACTTTGTCAACTAACAGTCAGATATTTCAAATCAGCCATTAGCAAAAGTTGTGTGTCCATCTTAGAGACAGTATTATCCCAGACAGTATGACATATTGTATTTACTGTGGGTAGATATTATCTGTTGAGAGAGAAATTAACTGTGGACATACATTATCTATGGACAGGTTTTAGCTGTGACAGATACTATCTGTGGACGGATATCATGATCTATTCAGATCTTTAAGAGAACACATGAGAGAGTGTTTGTTGGTTATCTCCTCCTTTTTGGAACTCTCCATTCAAAGTGGACGTTTTTCTTGTCGCGTAACCCTACATCAGTGGTTCTCAACCTTTCTAATGCCGCGACCCTTTAATATATTTTATCATGTTGTGGCGACCCCCAGCCACAAAATTATTTTCGTTGCTACTTCAGAACTGTAAGGTATGTGTGTTTTCCGATGGTCTTAAGCGACCCCTGGGAAAGGGTCGCTCGACCCCCCGAGGGGTCGCGACCCACAGGTTGAGAACCGCTGCCCTACATGAAGATGAAAAAAGTTTTTTTTTTGACAGAAAAAGCGAAATTGATTGAAATATTTGGAACATGTTGCATCTGCAGAGGGGGGCGGGGGCGTGAGGGGAGGGGGCACTTTTCGTGTGGGTGTTTTTTTTAATCAGCCATCTTGTCATGGCGCCTTGCATTGCTACAATACCAGTGATGACGTCACCGTGTGTTGGCTGAGACGGTTCTGCTTTATCCTAGTCACGTCTGCAAACATGTGAACAGAAGTTCTAAGCGTCGCTGAGATGAGGTGGGAGCGCGGGGGGGGGGGGGGGGGCGGCGGGGAGTTCATGCGGCTTCAACGCAGAGATAGGGTGAGGAGGGTGGGTTATAAGAGACAGAAGTGGAGATAGTAAACAGAAGAAGCGTTTGGTGAGGTCTTGTAACCATTCAGACTTCAGACATTGAACACAAATCTATGTACTTATGATTTTTAAATATATATTTTTTTTACGCCTCTTTAACCTTAGAGGAAATCATTCCAGTATTGATAGCGTGTGTTGTGTAACTATGTTATGGATGAAATGACCCATGGACGTTGTTGTGTAACTATGTTATGGATGAAATGACCAATGGAAGTTGTGTAACTATGTTATGGATGAAAAGACCAATGGAAGTTGCTGTGTAAGATTTGTAGAGATTTTTTTTCATTTCCTCAAAGTTATTTTAACATTCACAAAATGGTGTTCGTGGAAAGAAAAGTTGGTTGGGGGGGTGGGGGGAAGGGGGGGAGGGGGGGTTGTGGCATGGAAGATACTTTTAAAAAAAAAATATCGAAAAGGCAGTTTGCAAATGTTAAGTCAAATCTATTGAAATTAGGGGAGAAATATAAAGACTTTTACAGACGTTT
Organism: Omphiscola glabra; assembly: GCA_964017045.1. NCBI lineage: Eukaryota > Metazoa > Mollusca > Gastropoda > Lymnaeidae > Omphiscola > Omphiscola glabra. The sequence goes on along the minus strand of OZ024810.1, from coordinate 23,100,722 downwards.
ACAGACATTTACAGACATCTGGATAATGTAAATGCGGTCAAGGTCAAGATATCTTAGGGGAGGGGGGGAGACATTTGGACAAATTCACGTTGGTTTGCGTTTGTGTGATAATTTGCCTAGTGGTAAAAAATATATATTTTTTTAAATGGGCATACGGTAGGATGTCATTTGGTAGGATGTCATTTGGTAGGATTTCATTTGGTATGATGTCATTTGTAGGATGGCATTTGGTAGGATGTCATTTGGTAGGATGTCATTTGGTAGGATGTCATTTGGTAGGATGTCATTTGGTAGGATGTCATTTGGTATGATGTCATTTGGTATGATGGCATTTGGTATGATGTCATTTGGTAGGATGTCATTTAGTAGATATCATTTGGTAGGATGTCATTTGGTAGGATGTCATTTGATAGGATGTCATTTGGTATGATGTCATTTGTAGGATGTCATTTGGTAGGATGTCATTTGGTATGATGTCATTTGGTAGGGTGTCATTTGGTAGGATGTCATTTGATAGGATGTCATTTGGTAGGATGTCATTTGGTATGATGTCATTTGTAGGATGTCATTTGGTAGGATGCCCCGTAATAGGATGTGCTTTGGTTGGCGATCATTTATTTTAGATGCCCTTCTTGGATGTCCTTTGGTTTGATGTCATTTGGTTGCATGTCCTTTAGTTGGATTTCATATGGTTGGATGTACTTTGTTTGGAGGTCATTTGATAGGATGTCAATGGTTGGATGTCATTTGCTAAGATTTTCTTTGGTTGGATGTCATTTGCTAAGATGTGTATTGTTGGATGTCATTTGGTAGGATGTCCATAGTTGGATGTCATTTATAAGATCGTAATTTTGTATTTGTTTTTCAAATTATCGATTAAAGGTTAATAAGTGTCGGTTTTAACATGCCCTTATCTATCAGGCCATGTTTTAATTAACAATGTTTGGCGGGACCCATGTAATTAACTGTTTTTTTGCTGGCATCCGTCCGTCACAAGGTGACGATGGTAAGGAATTCGCAGGACGAAATCCACAATGTCAAGGTGTAAGAACCCCTGAGCGTCTGTATTGTGCCTGATACTGATAGCGTATCGGACTATAGGCGTAGGGATACGAAAGGCAAAGGGGGGAGTACGGTAGGGTATGCAGGTGGTCGGTAGAGCAGGGGAGAGCGAGTGGGTAGGACGCTGACCGGATCAGTGGTGCAGTGTTATTGTTAGTTGGTGTTAGTGGTAGTAAATTATAGTGTTGTGATCCATCTAGTATGTGTGGTTCTTTGGCTAAGTTTGTTAGCAGAACCCACATTACTAAAGTGAGAACTTATTAGATTAGAGAGTATTGAAATAAAAGTTAAGAACTAATCACTGGAAAGAACTCTTGTGTCAAGTGTTTGTGTGCAGTGACAGTGTGTTAAAATATAATAACCCCTAGACAACGGCCACACGAATCAATTCGGGACACACAATGCCTGGGATTATTCTTATAGGATTATTAGCTGGTTCCCAACAGCAAATCGCCTCTCTCCACGCCGCTGGGTGGATGGGACTTGTTAACCTTGGACGGCAACTCATCTAAGAGAAGGCAACTCTGAATTCAAACCCGGAGATGGAGTCCTGATAGGCGGATAACATTGATACAATGAAACATTCCGGCAACTCCTGCGACGCCACTGGTGCCAAGCTGTATCATCCACATGATGTTCCCAATTAACTGTTATAAGGTGGACATTGGGGAGCAACACGTGTATAAGGTTATGTACGGCACATCATATGGCACTAGGTCATGTACGGCACATCATATGGCTCTAGCCATGCACGGCACATCATATGGCACTAGGTAATGTTTGGCACATCATATGGCACTAGGTCATGTTTGGCACACCATATGGCACTAGGTCATGTTTGGCACACCATATGGCACTAGGTCATGTTTGGCACACCATATGGCACTAGGTTATGTCATTGTCTCAAATTCTGTGCTGAATTAGTGTAAATCTACATTGAAATGTTGTAAGAATTCTGTGTAGCATTAGCATAGACCTACATGGGACAAATTTTGTAACAATTGTGTGTAGCATTAGCGTAGGCCTACATTGACACAATGTTGTAACAATTATGCGTACCACTTCACGTTTGTGTTATAAAAGATGTGTGTGGCATATAAGATGATCTAATAATAAAATCGATGTTGGCAATTTCACGAGCGAACGACCCGTTAACACTCACACGTGGTGGGATGATTATTTTATGTTGAGTAGGATGTCACTCTTCACTCTGGAGTAGGATGACGCTCTTCACTCTGGAGTATGATGTCACTCTTCTCTCTGGAGTAGGATGACGCTCTTCACTCTGGAGTATGATGTCACTCTTATCTTTGGAGTAGGATGACGCTCTTCACTCTGGAGTAGGATGTCACTCTTCTCTCTGGAGTAGGATGTCACTCTTCTCTCTGGAGTAGGATGACGCTCTTCTCTCTGGAGTAGGATGACACTCTTCTCTCAGGAGTAGGGTGACGCTCTTCTCTCTGGAGTAGGAGGATCTCTTCTCTCTGGAGTAGGATGTCGCTCTTCTCTCTGGAGTAGGATGACGCTCTTTTCTCTGGAAAACTATGACGCTCTTCTTTCTAGAGTAGGATGACGCTCTTCTATGAAACACCTTTCCGGGAAGGGGAGTTTTATGAGACTCATACTGTGTGCCGTCAGGGTTAGGAAATAAAAATCAGGAGCATGAACTTTAGGATATTAACATCAGGAAATCAACTTCAGGACACAAACATCAGGGCATGATCATCAGGACATCAACACTAGGACATTAACATCAGGACATCAATATATAGGACATCAACATCAGGAGTTCAAAAACAGCAAATTGACACCAGTAAATCAAGATATAGAACTTAGTACAAAAAATACTTAAGACAATAACTTGGGACTTAAACTTAATACAGATAGCTGTCACGTCGTAACATAGATAACTGTCATGTCATATAACAGATAGCTCTCACGTCGTATCATAGATAACTGTCATGTCGTAACATAGATAACTGTCATGTTTTATCATATATAACTCTTATGTTATGTCATAGATCACATGTTGTAGCACCTCGCATGCATTTAATCATCATGTTGGTCTCTGGTTTAGCGTCAGAACTCTGACGCTTTCCTTAAACACTTCTCTCTCTCTCTTCTCTACTTACCACCTCGACCTCTCCGCTCACGAATCCTCTCCCACACAAACTCTCCATCTGCCCCTCAATTCTTCCCGCATACTCTCCCTCTGCCACTTCATTCATCCAACACATTCTCCCTCTACCACTTCATTCTTCCCACATACTCTCCCAATGCCACTTCATTCTCCCCCACAAACTCTCCATCTGCCACTTCATTCTCCCCCACATATTCTCCCTCTACCACTTCATTCTCTCGTAATGCTCTCCCTCTATCCATTTTGTAGCATGTATCCATCAGTGTAGCCTTGTTACGTCACGATTAAGCCTCGGTAAATATTAGGCGTTGTAAATTGGTTAGACACCTGCCAATACCCCCAGTGTAAATGGTATTGATTCCACGGTGTGGCCTTGGCCTTCCTCGAGATGTGTGCGTTGGATCAACAAGCCTCCTGTTACATCGGCGTAGCTGGGGAAAGGCATGTGTGGCTCTGTGGGGCATTGTGTGGTACTGTGACGATTTGGCCCCGGGGGGGGGGGGGGGCGCTTAGATCAAAACTCAAAATTTCACTCAAACTTTTTAATGGCAGGCTGTTTCTTTTAAACTAGACAGGGGCGTCACTTTCATTCTCCAGCTTGGGTAGTCTCAGCGGTATACACGCCTCTGGTCAAAGCTGCTATTTCAAAGACCGCGTCTCTTATCATACAGATTCAATAAGGAGTCGCTTCGATCTATCTCTGTACTGATTGGCCAGTCGCTTCGATCTATCTCTGTACTGATTGGCCAGTCGCTTCGATCTATCTCTGTACTGATTGGCCAGTCGTTTCGATCTATCTCTGTACTGATTGGCCAGTTGCTTCGATCTATCTCTGTTTTGATTGATTGGCCTTGCGTCACTTTGGGTCGTTCTTTATCAACGGTTGATCTATACAATTGGAATAGTTGACCAGTGAGCAGGATGCAGGTTGGTATCACAAAACCTGCTCTAAACGCTTTCACTCACAGACTTCGATACTGTGCTTATTGGTTCAGACAAGGAGTTATCTCAATTTATATCTCAGCTAGTCAGTTATAGCGCATTTTGGTTTAAGAAGGAGCTGGTCGAAATCCGATTGTAGGAATTTTTTTTTAAAGTCACAGCAAATTAAAGTCATAGGAAGAAAAGTCACAGAAAATGTCACAGGAAAAAATATCACAGAAAAAAATGTCACAGGAAAAAATGTCACAGGAAAAAATGTCACAGGAGAACCTTTTATTTTACTGTCATTTTATGTAAAGTTTATATATCTGTTTATTATAGACTAAATACTAAATGGAATGAGAAGTCATAGGAAGAGAAGTCATAGGAAGAGAAGTCATAGGAAGAGAAATCATAGGAAGAGAAGTCATAGGAAGAGAAGTCATAGGAAGAGAAGTCATAGGAAGAGAAGTCATAGGAAGAGAAGTCATAGGAAGAGAAGTCATAGGAAGAGAAGTCATGGGAAGCGAAGTCATAGGAAGAGAAGACATATGATGAAAATTCATAGGAAGAGAAGTCATAGGAAGAGAAGTCATAGGAGGAGAAGTCATGTGAAGAGAAGTCATGGGAAGCAAAGTCATAGGAAGAGAAGACATATGATGAAAAGTCATAGGAAGAGAAGTCATAGGAAGAGAAGTCATAGGAGGAGAAGTCATGTGAAGAGAAGTCATGGGAAGCGAAGTCATAGGAAGAGAAGTCATAGGAAGAGAAGACATATGATGAAAATTCATAGGAAGAGAAGTCATAGGAAGAGAAGTCATAGGAAGAGAAGACATATGATGAAAAGTCATAGGAAGAGAAGTCATAGGAAGAGAAGTCATGGGAAGCGAAGTCATAGGAAGAGAAGTCATAGGAGGAGAAGTCATGTGAAGAGAAGTCATGGGAAGCGAAGTCATAGGAAGAGAAGACATATGATGAAAATTCATAGGAAGAGAAGTCATAGGAAGAGAAGTCATAGGAGGAGAAGTCATGTGAAGAGAAGTCATGGGAAGCGAAGTCATAGGAAGAGAAGACATATGATGAAAATTCATAGGAAGAGAAGTCATAGGAAGAGAAGTCATAGGAGGAGAAGTCATGTGAAGAGAAGTCATGGGAAGCGAAGTCATAGGAAGAGAAGTCATGGGAAGAGAAGTCACAAAAAAAGTCACAGGAAACGTTTCTATGGCCGCCAATGTATATGTAACTACACATAAATGTTTATGACAGACTAAACATAAGACAATGGAACGAAAAGTCAAAGGCAGAAAACCGATTGCAAGAAAATCACAACGTTTGAATATCAGACGACTTTACACAATTATATGTACAGTAATGATAATCACATCAATTATATGTACAGTAATGATAATCACATCAATTATATGTACAGTAATGATAATCACATCAATTATATGTACAGTAATGATAATCACATCAATTATATGTACAGTAATGATAATCACATCAATTATATGTACAGTAATGATAATCACATCAATTATATGTACAGTAATGATAATCACATCAATTATATGTACAGTAATGATAATCACATCAATTATATGTACAGTAATGATAATCACATCAATTATATGTACAGTAATGATAATCACATCAATTATATGTACAGTGATGATAATCACATCAATAAATTCATAGAGACGTCTGAAAGTAAAACATGTTTTAATAAAAATAACTACATGTATATTCCTAGTACTGGAACAGTCAGAGGATCTCACTGGTAAAGTCTGACAAGACAGGGGGTACAAATTAATGTTTATATCTTTCGGTCCAACTCCGCACTGGCAACATTGAGGTCACTGATGCTTTTGTCTGGGTAGCGTTATCACTTATCTAGTATCACAATGCGATGCCCCTTGCTTTCCTTTGATTCCTTAATTATGTGAGATGTGTCCGGGAGATCAGGGGCAGAATCTTTTAATTGGCAATCACACACACACACACACACACGCGTGTACACACACAAACACATCAACAAAAAACGAAATTTTAAAAATCTGTCGCCCCGAGTGGTGATAAAATCACATCGTTTTTGAGCGAGAGCTAAATCTCTGCACACAATCGTTAGTCTCTGTACACGATCGTTAATGTCTGTACAGTCATTAATCACTGTACAGTCATTAATCTCTGTACAATCGTCAATCTCTGTACCGGTCGTTAATCTCTGTACACAATCGTTAATCTTTGTACACGATCGTTAATCGCTGTACAATCATTAATCTCTTGCCAATCGTTAATCTATGTACGACGCTAATCTCTGTACAATCGTTAATCTATGTACAACGTTAATCTCTGTACAATCGTTAATCTATGTACAACGTTAATCTCTGTACAATCGTTAATCTATGTACAATCGTTAATCTATGTACAACGTTAATCTATGTACAATCGTTAATATATGTACAACGTTAATCTCTGTACAATCGTTTATCTATGCTCTGTAAGTGATGATGAATAAACCATAGCATTAAATATCTGATTATAATAATATGTATGCATAAGATAAATGTTAAATCCCCAGCGAGAATCAAAACACGATGCGAATTAGCCTTCTCTTAAATACCATTTAATGATATTTAGTCGATAATCAACAAGAGAACTAACACATACAACAAAGGCTAATAAAATATTTTTTCTGTGACTTTCTCCTGTAACTTTTTTCTGAGCCTTTGTTTCTGTTCAATTTTTTCTATGACTTTTTCCTGTGACTTTTTTCTGTCACATTTTTTCTGTGACTTTTGTTTCTGTTAAATTTTTTCTATGACTTTTTCTGTGACTTTTGTTTCTGTTAAATTTGTTCTATGACTTTTTCTGTGACTTTTGTTTCTGTTAAATTTTTTCAATGACTTTTTCTATAACCTTTTCTGTGACTTTTTTCTGTGACTTTTGTTTCTGTTAAATTTTTTCTATGACTTTTTCTATGAATTTTTCTAAGACTTTTTCTATGACATTTTCTATGACTTTTCCTCGCCAAATATGTCACTATTTCATCGTTACGTATTAGCTGTGATTTTTTTTTCCGATCACCCGCAATCCCTGACTGAGATAAATTTCAAGTGAGCCCTTTGTTGTGAAATGGTATATATTTAAACGTGAAAGTTTTGAAAAACGTATACCTTAACCAGGAACACAAAAAAGTCTGGGGCACAATCTGAAATGTGGAGACCCCCCACATCGGTATGTTTTTTTTGATACTCATATTTTGCATGACAAAGTTGACGATGTCTTCACTCTCTCTTGGTTCCATCTGGGGAGCGACCCCCACCCCACCCTTTTTTGCCACGCCCATGCAACCAGGTAAAGCCCCTTGTGTCCAAAGACTTAATTCGAGACCTTCTTATGTCCGGTCCGTTTGAAGTCCCTTACGCCTTTCCTCTAGTAGTCGGGTGTTTATTAGTCTACATATCACCAACGGGGGGGGGGGGGGGTTTTAGAAGATAGCCAGTGACCACAGTGGCGTAGCGAGCTTAACTCGCGCCAGGGGCACAATACCTTTTTAGCGCCCCCAATACCTTTTTAGCGCCCCCCCCCATTCGAAAATCATACAATATTATAGTAAAATATACCATTTGGCGCCCCATTGTGATTAGCGCCCGGGGCATGATCCCCCCTTGCCCCCCTCAATACGCCACTGAGTGACCATCAGCTTCATTGAGGCGTCATTTGAATTTTTTTACTTATAGAGAGGTATATGGCAGATATCCCCTGAGTAAATTATTAGAGCCGCTTCAGGGGCGATTCTTAACACAGATTATGAACAGTTTATCGTGGAGCGTAAAAAGACTTGTTTGTTTAGTGAACGGTCCTCAAGACAGATCTGCGTGACCACAGCAAAGTACTTGATATTCATTCTATCATAACAAATTTTTGGATATCTGTATCGAAAATGAAAAGTGACTGTGAATGGTTTTTGATGGTGTTCCTGTACTTGGTGTTTTCTACCTTGAATTGTGACAATAAGACCACGTCATAAAACATTACCCCATTAGACCACGTTATAAAACATTACACAATAAGACCACGTTATAAAACATTACCCCTTAAGATCGGGCCCTGAAACATTATCCCATAAGATCACACCATGAAATATTACCCCATTAAACCATGCCATGCAAGATTACCCCATTAAACCATGCCATGCAAGATTAACTCATTAAACCACCCCATAAAACCCAGCAAGAACAGCTGCAAAGAAATCTTTCCGGGAAAAAAATGGGTTTTGTGGCTATAAATAGCCGTTATGACATGCAACAAGCATTGAGTATCGATTTGTTCCATGTTGAAACTGGGAAAATGTTCAAGCAGAGCTAATTGAACAAGTGGTTCTTAAACCAGATCAAGGTATTTTATGGTTCTAGAACCGAGGGCCTGTCCTTCTGCTCAAGGCCAGCACCCAGTTGAAAACACCGTAGAAGCTTTGCATAGTCAAATCTTTGATGTATGTTAATGTAATTTACCGTTGTTGTTTATAGAGTATTTCCTACGTCTGAGGGTAGAACAAGAAGATGATGGTAGATGGGTTTAAATTTAATAAAGTCAACATGTATGTTAGAAAGGTAGAAAAAAATACAGTACATTTTATCAAAGTTTGAATGCAAAAATAGTAGTCACAATATTTCTTCAGCATAAAATCTTTATATCTCTTCATGTTATCGAGAAGGGGGGTGGGAGGGGGTGCCGGTGGTGTCGCCTCTGACAATTCCATGAGGGTGACATTTCAAACAAGGGATACACCAGAAGCTCTGTTTTTGTTTTCTTTAGATGACACCTCCACTATTCTGCCATCATATCTTTATGACGTATGTTATCCTTAGATAAAAAGGTGGAAATTATTTTTTTTTTGATGTTTGAAGTTGAGAAGATTGTCTCTGGGGCACTCTTAACATGCGTTGTCATTTGGTGAGTCTCAAACTGTGACAACGTCAACATATCGTTTCAGTGAAGCTTTCGCTGGATCATCTTGATGTGGACGCCATCACGTGCGACAAGGAAAGGACGCAGGGCGACTTGAAGAGGTATCTAGAGAATAGAACCAAACGACAGTTAATAAGGATGAAAAGAAAGTTTCATTTAAGCCAAATACATGTTCGAGTTAACTATTTTGATAGACTTACTTGCGTTAAGTGGCTGACAGTTATTTGAAATTCCTGCAGTAGCCTGGCCAAAGCCAACTTCAAGGCCACGATGGACAATCGCTGACCGACACACATGCGGGGGCCCAGGCCGAACGACATCCAGGCCGTGTTTTGGTTCACGGCGGGAATAAATAGTTCGATCTGTGTCTTAATCGGGTTTTCGGGCTTAAATCTAGAAAAGAGCAAAATATGAACGCGGAATTAAGAGCATGCGCTGTCTTTCAACGTCAATGGGAGAATGTTCTGTCATCACCCATGACTCTGTTTTCTTAAAGTAAATCGTCTGGATGCCCCCCCTCCCCCCCCCCCCCCCGTTGTCGCGACTGCCTTTCAGTGAGTGAAAGTGTATGTTGAGTTTTGAGTACACGTACCATATGTCTGGAATGTATGTGTCCACAATGCGGCTGTTCGTCATCTGCCCATCAAATGTGAAGTCTTATAAATCTCTGTTTTCTTACACGTATACCCCATCAGTCTGCCCGAGTCTATATAGTGTCAGTCCTTCGGTCATCTGGCCTTTTATATGCCGGCCTTATTTGAAACCAAGCCAGCCTAATGATACTGGCGTCTTAATGACGTCTTTGTGAAGTCTTACTTACGTCATAAAGGTAGGCACAGATTAGTAAATGAGGCCTTATATTTTTTTCTTAAACTCATATTAAATTATCTGCGCTTTTCACACTATGACCGATGTCTGATAGCCCTGAAATATTCCACACATATCAATGTGTAAAGTGTATGTCACAGAGTGCAAGAGTTTATGTCACAGAGTGCAAGAGTTTATGTCACAGAGTGCAATAGTTTATGTCACAGAGTGCAAGAGTTTATGTCACAGAGTGCAAGAGTTTATGTCACAGAGTGCAAGAGTTTATGTCACAGAGTGCAAGAGTTTATGTCACAGAGTGCAAGAGTTTATGTCACAGAGTGCAAGAGTTTATGTCACAGAGTGCAAGAGTTTATGTCACAGAGTGCAAGAGTTTATGTCACAGAGTGCAAGAGTTTATGTCACAGAGTGCAAGAGTTTATGTCACAGAGTGCAAGAGTTTATGTCACAGAGTGCAAGAGTTTATGTCACAGAGTGCAAGAGTTTATGTCACAGAGTGCAAGAGTTTATGTCATAGAGTGCAAGAGTTTATGTCACAGAGTGCAAGAGTTTATGTCACAGAGTGCAAGAGTTTATGTCACAGAGTGCAAGAGTTTATGTCACAGAGTGCAAGAGTTTATGTCACAGAGTGCAAGAGTTTATGTCACAGAGTGCAAGAGTTTATGTCACAGAGTGCAAGCGTATGCTGTCAGATCTTTAGGCATGCAACAAATTAGACAACCTATCTACGGCTTATCAAATCCTAACAAGCAGATATCACACAATAAGACAAGCTTATCTAAGGCTTATCAAATCCTAAAAAACAGACATCACACGATAAGACAATGTTATCTAAGGCTTATCAAATCCTAACAGACAGACCTCGTGCGAGGAGAACAATATTCATCATGATTATCAAACAAATGTCACAAATTTAAGACTCATCTTCAGAGGTCACAGAGGACAGTCACATTTACCTGTCTGGGAGAAAGTCCCCTGCTCGATGGAACAGATCCTCCCTGGAGTAGATGGTTGACCCCATGACCCGTACGACCATGCCCTTGATGAAGTGGACGCCATCAATTATGCAGTCTTCCAGACACTCTCGGGAAACTCTGGCCACCCGGGGGGTGCAATAAATGTGTCAATTATTTATGGTGGTGATGAAAACAACATCAGTGTTTCTCTTTAAAGAGAAGCCTGCCACATTGTCAACAAACAGCTGTTTGGGGGGAAATGGGAGGGGGGGCAGTTTCTTACATGCCGAAAATCCAAGTAACTCCACCTAATCAGCTTCTCACATGGCACAAATGCCACCTTTCACATGGCACAAATGCCACCTATATACATTTTGATAAATCTAGAAGACAAATTGAATTAGTTTTTATTATCGATTTCCAAATGTAATTGAAAAGCCAATAATAAATTATTAAATATGTTTAGATCATATTTCTTTAACATTGAGTTGGAATCAGAACCCTAACATTGTAGGGAGAGTCTTATGATTGGTTCTGAATGTACTACTTTCTATTTAGGATGGGCCTAAGCAGGACCGTCATTTGGGTAGGGTAAGGGGGGGGAGGGGGGGATGTGACCTCGTCTGAATATTCATGTTTTATTTTAATTCACATGCTTGAGGCGCCTCCAGTAATTAACAACTGAAATAGCCGGCTAAATTCTGGTTTGTGCCCCCCCCCCCTTCCCCCCCCCCCTCTCAATTTTATAAAAAATTCCTGAATGGAAGTTTATTAGCCTAACTAAAATGCATATCCTTGATGGGGCTCGACATTACGCTCTACAGCCCCGGCTAGGACATTCGTCACCAAATCCATCTGCTGGGCTGTACCGGCTTGTGCATTGGCAACCCGCTCCAGCTGCTGTGGTGTGCCATATGACGTTGTTGTGATGTGGGTCTCTCATGCCCCGCTCTGGCCTTCCCCGCAACTTCTAGTGCAGTACAAGTGTCAACAGAGGAGGATGTGACCAAAGTGTTCCGACCAAAGTGTTCCGACCAAAGTGTTCCGACCAAAGTGTTCCGACCAAAGTGTTCCGACCAAAGTGTTCCGACCAAAGTGTTCCGACCAAAGTGTTCCGACCAAAGTGTTCCGACCAAAGTGTTCCGACCAAAGTGTTCCGACCAAAGTGTTCCGACCAAAGTGTTCCGACCAAAGTGTTCCGACCAAAGTGTTCCGACCAAAGTGTTCCGACCAAAGTGTTCCGACCAAAGTGTTCCGACCAAAGTGTTCCGACCAAAGTGTTCCGACCAAAGTGTTCCGACCAAAGTGTTCCGACCAAAGTGTTCCGACCAAAGTGTTCCGCTTATAGTAGGCTTGGATTCCAATGTTCGGCTTTAGTGGTGGATACACGATTCCATTGTCATCGTCATGTCCAGCGGTTCATTATGGCCAGAAATTCGTTATGTCCAGAAGCTCGTTATGTCCAGCAGTTCACTGTGTCCAGCAGTTCACTGTGTCCAGCAGTTCACTATGTCCAGCAGCTCACTATGTCCAGTAGTTCACTATGTCCAGTAGTTCACTATGTCCAGCAGCTCACTATGTCCAGTAGTTCACTATGTCCAGTAGTTCACTATGTCCAGCAGCTCACTATGTCCAGTAGTTCACTATGTCCAGTAGTTCACTATGTCCAGCAGCTCACTATGTCCAGTAGTTCACTATTTCCAGTAGTTCACTATGTCCAGCAGCTCACTATGTCCAGTAGTTCACTATGTCCAGTAGTTCACTATGTCCAGTAGCTCACTATGTCCAGCAGTTTACTGTGTCCAGCAGTTCACTATGTCCAGCAGCTCATTATGTCCATTAATTCACTATGTCCAGTAGTTCACTATGTCCAGTAGTTTACTATGTCCAATAGTTCACTATGTCCAGCAGTTTACTGTGGCCAGCAGTTCACTATGTCCAGCAGCTCATTATGTCCAGTAATTCACTATGTCCAGTAGTTCACTATGTCCAGCAGCTCACTATGTCCAGCAGCTCACTATGTCCAGCAGTTCACTATGTCCAGTAGTTCACTATGTCCAGCAGCTCACTCCATCGAGCAGTTCACTATGTCCAGCATTTCGTTATGTCCAGCATTTCGTTACGTCCAGCAGTTCGTAATAGCCGTCAAGGTGTCGATTACTTTTGTCTGTGACTGGGAACTCAGAGATGTTCCAACAAGGAAAAGTATATCGGCCAAACACATTTTGGCTGGTGGTCAGTGGTGGTCACATGGGAAAAGTGGCTGGTGATATTTACTTTAGCTTTATTTGGAAACGTGCTTGGGAATATTCCCCGTATTAATCTCATAAATTACTTGGCTGTTGGTGATTGTGACTGTTACGGAAGATAGTCATTCTTGTGGTGGTGATTGTCACTGTTTTGGAAGATAGTCATTCTTGTGGTGGTGATTGTGACTGTTACGGAAGATAGTTATTCTTGTGGTGGTGATTGTGACTGTTTTGGAAGATAGTCATTCTTGTGGTGGTGATTGTGACTGTTTTGGAAGATAGTCATTCTTGTGGTGGTGATTGTGACTGTTACGGAAGATAGTTATTCTTGTGGTGGTGATTGTCACTGTTTTGGAAGATAGTCATTCTTGGGGTGGTGATTGTGACTGTTTTGGAAGATAGTCATTCTTGTGGTGGTGATTGTGACTGTTTTGGAAGATAGTCATTCTTGGGGTGGTGATTGAGACTGTTTTGGAAGATAGTCATTCTTGTGGTGGTGATTGTGACTGTTTTGGAAGATAGTCATTCTTGTGGTGGTGATTGTGACTGTTTTGGAAGATAGTCATTCTTGTGGTGGTGATTGAGACTGTTTTGGAAGATAGTTATTCTTGTGGTGGTGATTGAGACTGTTTTGGAAGATAGTCATTCTTGTGGTGGTGATTGAGACTGTTTTGGAAGATAGTTATTCTTGTGGTGGTGATTGAGACTGTTTTGGAAGATAGTCATTCTTATCGTGTTAATGTGAAAAAAAGTAATTGGTCACGATAATATATTATTGATGCGAAATTACATTTTAGCGTCATTTTATTCTATTTTGTTAATGGCATCCTTCCGTCTTCACGGGACGATGGAGTAGCTATATTGTAGTCCTACACTTCGACGATTGGCTCTCTAGGCCAATCCTGGAGTGACAATCTCGACTGCATTTCACGCAGGAGAATGATGATTCCTGGTTAATTTTGGCCTTCCGTGCTGTTCTTTTTGTTGCAAGGGCTTCGTTCCGCACATCTTCTGCATTTTTTCACTCTTTCGTACACTGCCGTTCGCCAGCTGGAACGTTGTTCGGCAATGATCTCCCATTTGTTTACTTCAATGTTCGCTTCCTTCATGCTCTTTTTGCCGTTGTATTTAAATGATCGTTGAACATAAGGGAGCATTGGACCAATATTTTAGTCTGGAATTTACTGGTATGCAATGAAAGGGTATATCATGTCTATAGCACATCATGTCAATGGCACATCTTGTCTATGCCTCATCATGTATATGGCATATCATGTCTTTTTCACATCATGTCTGTGGTATATCATGTCTATGTCACATCTTGTCTATGCCACATTATCTCTATTGCATATCATGTCCATGGCACATCATGTCTGTGACACATCATGTCTATGCCATATCAAGTTTATCATTTATTACCGTGGTCAAGATTCAAGTTGCGAGCTGAGCGTGTTGCACTAAACTCTTACAGCAGCTAGGTCTCATCGCTCTGTCTTGGCACTATTGCTTATAAGTTGCTCGTAACAGACAAACATAAAAGAAAACAGCAGTCTATCGTTTGTAAGTCTTCCTTTGGCACCCATGATAACCGAAATGTATGTAATAATCTACAAATCAATAACTAATTGTATGAGCCCAGGGCCATATTTGTAAAGCACTGAAAGCAAACTGTGGCCCAATTGGTCTCACCGACGCATTAGTTGTTAGACAATGAACGCAAACCATGTAGGACACCACCCATCTGTTAGATAACCCTATGTAGGACACCACCCATCTGTTAGATAACCCTATGTAGGACACAACCCATCTGTTAGATAACCCTATGTAGGACACCACCCATCTGTTAGATAACCCTATGTAGGACACCACCCATCTGTTAGATAACCCTATGTAGGACACCACCCATCTGTTAGATAACCCTATGTAGGACACCACCCATTTGTTAGATAACCCTATGTAGGACACCACCCATCTGTTAGATAACCCTATGTAGGACACCACCCATCTGTTAGATAACCCTATGTAGGACACAACCCATCTGTTAGATAACCCTATGTAGGACACCACCCATCTGTTAGATAACCCTATGTAGGACACCACCCATCTGTTAGATAACCCTATGTAGGACACCACCCATCTGTTAGATAACCCTATGTAGGACACCACCCATCTGTTAGATAACCCTATGTAGGACACCACCCATCTGTTAGATAACCCTATGTAGGACACCACCCATCTGTTAGATAACCCTATGTAGGACACAACCAATCTGTTAGATAACCCTATGTAGGACACCACCCATCTGTTAGATAACCCTATGTAGGACACCACCCATCTGTTAGATAACCCTATGTAGGACACAACCCATCTGTTAGATAACCCTATGTAGGACACCACCCATCTGTTAGATAACCCTATGTAGGACACCACCCATCTGTTAGATAACCTTATGTAGGACACCACCCATCTGTTAGATAACCCTATGTGTGACACCACCCATCTGTTAGATAACCCTATGTAGGACACCACCCATCTGTTAGATAACCTTATGTAGGACACAACCCATCTGTTACATAACCTTATGTAGGACACCACCCATCTGTTACATAACCTTATGTAGGACACCACCCATGAATTTATCAGTACATACCCAGGGGCTACAGGGAAAGTTCGCAACGTTTCGTTGATAAACCTTTCCATGGCCTCCAACCTTGTCAGCTCATCCACTGTGACAGAGTGCTGCAGAGAGACAACATGGTGATATCAACTGTGACAGAGTGCTGCAGAGACAACATGGTGATATCAACTGTGACAGAGTGCTGCAGAGAGACAACATGGTGATATCAACTGTGACAGAGTGCTGCAGAGAGACAACATGGTGATATCAACTGTGACAGAGTGCTGCAGAGAGACAACATGGTGATATCAACTGTGACAGAGTGCTGCAGAGAGACAACATGGTGATATCAACTGTGACAGAGTGCTGAAGAGAGACAACATGGTGATATCAACTGTGACAGAGTGCTGCAGAGAGACAACATGGTGATATCAACTGTGACAGAGTGCTGCAGAGAGACAACATGGTGATATCAACTGTGACAGAGTGCTGCAGAGACAACATTATATCAACTGTGACAGAGTGCTGCAGAGACAACATTATATCAACTGCTATAGATTGAAAATAAAAGTGAATCAATTTTCACCCACTTTTTAAATGAGAATAAAGAAAGTGAGAATTCAATGGCATCGAGTATGGGTGATTGGATATAGATAATCGAATAATAACCATTTTGAGATTTAAACTGCTTTGATCATTGAAATAATACATCACTTGTCATTTGTATTTCTTTCAATAATACAACTCGAGTTGCATTTCATAATTTCAGTGGCACCATTTTTGCGTGTTTATTTACTATTTTGTGTATGTGTGTTTATGCGAGTGGCGGAAAAATGGAAGTAACTTTCAAGCAGGGGCGTAACCTACCTTCGACTCCGCTGTGGACTCCAGCTCTTCTCTCAGCCTCGTCTGCTCCTTCTCGTGAACGGCCAGGTTGTATACACAAAAGGTCAACGCCGCTGATATTGGACCCACCCCACCCCCGATCAGTCCGGACACCTCTCCTATGATCTCGTTTTCGTTCAGCTGGCTCTTCGCGTGCGGTGACGTCGCGGTGCTGGTGGCTCCATCGGCTACAGGAACTTTCCTCGTCAGAAGGTTGAAAATGATATTTCGGGACACCAAATTGGATCCTTCTCCAAGCTTAGACTGTGGAAATGATTGAAACAATAAAAAAATTGTTTTTTGTGTGTTTTTTTTTCTTATTTTCATTTTTGTTTTGTTGATTTACTCAAAGGTCGAAGTGATTCATTTATATTATTGCTTTAATTATAAGACAAAAGAGAGAGAGGCAGAGAGAGTGGCAGAGAGGGAGGGAGAGAGAGAGAAGTGGGAGAGGGGGAGAGAGAGAAGAGGGAGAGGGGAAAGGGAGGGAGGGAGGGAGAGACCGAGTGAGAGATAGAAAGAGAGAGAATGAGAGAGAGAAAGAAAGAAAAACTGAAAGATGCAGAAATAAAGTAAGAGAGTGAAAAATGGAGACAGACAACGACATAGCGAGAGCGAGATTGAATTAGAGAGAGAGAGAGACCGAGAGAGAGAAGGAGAAAAGGCTAAAAAATGAGAAAGAGAGAGAGAGGAAAAGCGAGAAAATGAGAGAGAGAGAAAGATCGTACGACTTTGTCTCAATAATATAAAACAACACCGGGTCAATCTGACATCCCAAGAAGACACTTAACATTCAAGATTAATTAATCATGAGTTTTGTCTGACGGGAAATGTTGATTTTAAATAATTTCTTCCCATCTGAAAACCTTGTGTCATGACACCAAGGCAAACTGTTCCCTGTCTCATCCCATTTCAACGCAGATAAACACGAAGGCACACACGATGGATCCTTCGTGGCTCTGATTTTCTGCTCTCATACACCAGAGGGTGTGAAGAATTAAAATAAATTAATTTAGATTTTCGGCCCAATATCACCAATGTAATTAACCAAATTCTCACTCGCTAGTAGTCCTCAATTTCCATGTATTTTTTTTTTCTTTTTATTTCTTGTAATATACATGAGTTTTATTATATGTGTCGTTTAAAACATAAATTTAACATAAATGATACATACAATCTTTCACGTCATGCAATCTTTTGGAAAGCGCATATTTTTGGGTTTTGGACAATACTAACTTTCACCATCTATCAACTCACTTCAACATGGCGGACTTCAGATACTTAATTTTTTCAATTTAATTTTTAATTTCTATTTCTTTGTTTTTTCTTTTATGTTCTTGTCTACTGACGAAGACTTTTAACCGAAACGTTCACATGTTCCATTTCAAGCTTTGACATGCCTTGTTTCAATGTTCATGTCACACGCCTTGGAAGAGGTCATTCGTTTCTTGTCGCGACAAAACGTTGTTTGGCTTACAATTTCTATGTTCTTCTTTCGTTATTTTTGGTTTTACTTCCTGAAAACATGGCAGTATGAGTGTAAGACTTTGGAAGGATAGATCATTCTCGTACAGCTACTCATAGACAACCGTTTCGTCCCAGCTTTTCGTCCCGACCGAAAGACTCATTGGGCGGTTTAAAAGGGGTGGGGTGTAACGCTACACACTTTACACCGTAGTGGAAGCAAACCCGCCCAAACCTTATGGGAGAGTTGGCTGCGAACGCTTTAAACGCAGCGTTTTCGGTCGACCGGGCGTCCCCCAGGCCAGGGGGGAAGGTTCTCGTCGTGCCACCACACAATCTGGCGGCGGGGAAACTCGGCATCTGGTCCGTGTGGAGGTGTGCCGAGAGGCATTAAAGCTCGCGCTCGATGGCCCACCGACCCCATTTCCCAATGTGATGTACAAGAGAGCTGTCAGAATATTTTTTTTTTAAATCTATAGTGATCAAAGTTATTCCTCTTTTTATCCTCACTTGGCTGATGATTGGGGAAGATCTGGTGACCGAAATGGACACAGAATCATCTGTTATTTTAAGTAAAAAAATCTTTTTTTTTTGTTTAGTATACCTATTATAACAGATGAAGATCTTAAAGAGACTCATTGCACTGAAACCTTTTATCATCTATCGTAATCTTTTCATATCTGCTAAAGCTATTCGATTACGAGTATTAGTTTATACGTGTTTCAGTGGATCCATTTCCTCTGTGTGTGGTCATCTGTGTGTGGTCATCTGTGTGTGGTCATCTGTGTGTGGTCATTCCAGCGATTGAACTCTAATTATGCAAACGTTTGTTTGATGGTCCAGAAACCTAGGGGCAGACGACCCACCGGTCGTCCAAGGCTGAGATGGATCGACGATGTAGAGAAGGATTTACACGAGTTGGAGTTTCGCGCATGGAGGCGGAAAGCCATGGATCGTTCCGAATGGTAGGATGTGGTGGAGCAGGGCAGGGCCCTACATGAGCTGTAGCGCCACTGATGATGATTGTTTGCTGACCTGGGCAGTTGTCCAGTGTTATTTTTATTCTTTCCTCTTGACCAAGGTTTTTATGGAAGGTAATGTAGACATGTTTACTCTTACGATTTTGGCGTACAATGTACGATTTTAAGGTGTATACATCATAATAATATGTACTGTATGTTTATGTTGTTATTAATAAGATAATCTGTTGAATGATTTTGTAATGATATTGTACGATTTTAAGAGTTTGAAGGTAAACAGGTCTGGGTAAAGGCAATGTGCAGTCAAAACTTAATAAAGAAAAATGTGTCGGGAGAGAATAATGTGTATGATGTAAGTAATATATAGACATGAAGGCTCCAATACGTCCAACTAATGTTGAGAAAATTGAGAAATATAGGATCAAAGACATCCAACTAATGTTGAGAACCTTGAAAAATATAGGATCAAAGACGTCCAACTAATGTTGAGAACCTTGAAAAATATAGGATCAAAGACGTCCAACTAATGTTGAGAACCTTGAAAAATATAGGATCAAAGACGTCCAACTAATGTTGAGAACCTTGAAAAATATAGGATCAAAGACGTCCAACTAATGTTGAGAACCTTGAGGAATATAGGATCAAAGACGTCCAACTAATGTTGAGAACCTTGAGGAATATAGGCTCACAGACGTCCAACTGATGTTGAGAACCTTGAGAAATATAGGATCAAAGACGTCCAACTGATGTTGAGAACCTTGAGGAATATAGGATCAAAGACGTCCAACTAATGTTGAGAACATTGAGGAATATCGGATCAAAGACGTCCAACCACGACAATCAAACTCAATACAATGTGTTGAAACATTGAAATATAAAGATCAAAATGAGTAAGACATAAGTTTTATAACTATGTAACATTTTTACCAATGCTTCGCCAACGCAAAAGCAAAAACTATTTACAGTTTTGGAAAAACACTTTTCTTTCATGAGCCTTACTTCAACAGTCATCTCATGTCATGTTCGACCACTCACCTGCAAGGGTTTAAATTATTTCCCCTTCGGTTGGCTCACCTGAATAGAGCTTAAAAACTTCTTGACGTCATCAGTCTGCAGACGAGATACTTCCTTGTGGGGCCAATCAAAAGGCTTGAGCAATGGCGTCAGGATGGGGAATAGTTCTTTGTGGTGGGGATGAAAGGGATGGAAACTTTCGTTAGGAATATTCTTTGGTAGAACGTTTAGTTTTGACATTTCAGTACAACAGAAATCCATTCGTGTGGCTGCCTCAATTCAAAATCTAGTAAGTTGCCTACAGCTGCCTGATTTAGACCTTCCACGAAAACCCACCGGGAACAATGGCGTACTAGTGTGTGTTCCACCGTCTTACGGGCAGAGAAAAAGAGGCATAGTGGGTGGGTCAAGTGATGGTCACGGGCATGGTTGACCGGCCAAGAAGTTAGGAACCACCACAATCACAAAGCGTTGTGATACTTTTAAATTTTATTGGGTGTGTACTTGTTATAGCATGGGGTTACCCGAGCCATCACAGTGAGATTGTATTGGGTGTGTACTTGTTATAGCATGGGGTTACCCGCGCCATTACAGTAACGCTCGAAGCGTGTGTTATATTATTACTAGTAAGTGGCCCCTTGCCACACAAATGTCAACAAATATGTCACGCGTAATAGCTGATATGTCCTTTACTTTTAAATACAATATGTCGCTAACTTAAAAGAAAGGCAACTGTCGTTAGTCAATATGTCGCTAACTTAAAAGAAAGGCAAATGTCGTTAGTCAATATGTCGCTAACTTAAAAGAAAAGCAAATGTCGCTAGTCAATATGTCGCTAACTTAAAAGAAAAGCAAATGTCGTTAGTCAATATGTCGCTAACTTAAAAGAAAAGCAAATGTCGTTAGTCAATATGTAGCTAACTTAAAAAGCCAATGTCGTAGAGCCAATATGTCGCTAAATTAAAAAGCCAATATTGTTAGCTAGTATGTAGCTGAATTAAAAGGCCAACATCTTATTAACATGAGCCGATCTCTCGCTGACATGAGCCGATCTCTCGCTGACATGAGCCGATCTCTCGCTGACATGAGCCGATCTCTCGCTGACATCAGCCGATCTCTCGCTGACATCAGCCGATCTCTCGCTGACATCAGCCGATCTCTCGCTGACATCAGCCGATCTCTCGCTGACAGCCGATCTCTCGCTGACATCAGCCGATCTCTCGCTGACATGAGCAGATCTTTCGCTGACATCAGCCGATCTCTCGCTGACATGAGCCGATCTCTCACTGACATGAGCCGATCTCTCGCTGACATGAGCCGATCTCTCGCGGACATGAGCCGATCTCTCACTGACATAGCCGATCTTTCGTGGACATGAGCCGATCTCTCGCTGACATCAGCCGATATCTCGCTGACATGAGCCGATATCTCGCTGACATGAGCCGATCTCTCGCTGACATGAGCCGATCTCTCGCTGACATGTGCCGATCTCTCGCTGACATGAGCCGATCTCTCGCTGACATGAGCCGATCTCTCGCTGACATGAGCCGATCTCTCGCTGACATCAGCCGATCTCTCGCTGACATGAGCCGATCTCTCGCTGACATGAGCCGATCTCTCGCTGACATGAGCCGATCTCTCGCTGACATCAGCCGATCTCTCGCTGACATCAGCCGATCTCTCGCTGACATCAGCCGATCTCTCGTGGACATGAGCCGATCTCTCGCTGACATCAGCCGATCTCTCGCTGACATCAGCCGATCTCTCGCTGACATGAGCAGATCTCTCGCTGACATCAGCCGATCTCTCGCTGACATGAGCCGATCTCTCGCTGACATGAGCCGATCTCTCGCTGACATAGCCGATCTTTCGTGGACATGAGTCGATCTCTCGCTGACATCAGCCGATCTCTCGCTGACATCAGCCGATCTCTCGCTGACATGAGCCGATCTCTCGCTGACATGAGCCGATCTCTCGCTGACATGAGCCGATCTCTCGCTGACATGAGCCGATCTCTCGCTGACATGAGCCGATCTCTCGCTGACATAGCCGATCTTTCGTGGACATGAGCCGATCTCTCGCTGACATCAGCCGATCTCTCGCTGACATCAGCCGATCTCTCGCTGACATGAGCCGATCTCTCGCTGACATCAGCCGATCTCTCGCTGACATGAGCCGATCTCTCGCTGACATGAGCCGAGCTCTCGCTGACATCAGCCGATCTCTCGCTGGCATGAGCCGATCTCTCGCTGTCATGAGCCGATCTCTCGCTGACATGAGCCGATCTCTCGCTGACATGAGCCAATCTCTCGCTGACATGAGCCGATCTCTCGCTGACATGAGCCGATCTCTCGCTGACATGAGCCGATCTCTCGCTGACATGAGCCGATCTCTCGCTGACATGAGCCGATCTCTCGCTGACATGAGAGCGATCTCTCGCGGACATGAGCCGATCTCTCGCTGACATTAGCAAATATGGTACAATAGTTCCGCTTCAAACTTTAAAGAAATAAACTTTAACGAATATCTCTTTAGGCCAATCCTGGAATGACAATCACGACTGCATTTCTCGCAGGAGAAAATTTACTTCTGGTTAGATTTGGCTTTCCGCATTGTTCTTTTTCTTGCTAGGGCTTCTCTTAGCGAATCTTCTGCCTCTTTGACTCCTTCATACACTGACGTTCCTCAGCTGGAACGTTGTTTGGCAATGATCTCCCATTCGTTGATTTCGATGTTCGCTTCCCTCATGCTCCTTTGCAAAGGTCCATAAACCTCAGGCGTGGCCGTTCAATAAGTCTTTTCCATTCTGCCAATCCTGCATAATGCAGATTCTTTGGAATACGGCCTTCCTCCATTATCCTTACATCGCCTAACAAGAGAAGGCGCCTAGGAGAATATGCTACACATTTTGGCACGTTCCAAGACCTCTGTGTTAACACCATTTTCTTTCATCGATTGCGTAAAATGCGACGCAGACATCTTTGATGGAAGCTGCTGCGTTTCCGCTCATGACTGGTATACGCGGTCCACACTTCACTGCCATGTAGGAGCGTACTAAGCACGCATGCCTGATAGACACGTAGTTTTCTGTTATCAGTTAGATTGAGATTATTATTCAGAACCTGCTTATTCGGTTAAGCCATAGTAGCTGCTGCTGTTGCGATCCTGATGCTCACCTCTTCGTCAACGGAGAGAGGACCAGAAATGTTGGATCCGAGGTATGTGAAATGCTCAACAACCGACAGATTAAGGTCTCATTAGACATGATTGGACGGGACGGTGCTCCTTGCATCAAAACATTTGTTTTCTTTAGACTATATGTATATACCAGGTTTGGGCAAGCGTTAAATCAAATGCGTGCCTCTTGTCGATATTTTATTTCGCGTGGTTGCCCGGACGTGTGTCTGTTGGTCGGACATACGTTCCACTGTAAGATAAGCATCCCTTTGTCAGCATTAAAATGGATTGATTAAAAAAAAAATGAAGTAATTTCATACATGCAGTGTCTTATTTGCGTGTTTTGTAAATCTATCATTGACCATTGTACACTGATAGATGATGCGTTTATCCAATAATCTGGCTATGACGTGTTCCCTGTTAATTTGTATTAGAAATACTAGACACAAATATTCAAGCTTGTTGAATAATGCGTTGCTATGTGTATCATGCGTTGCTATGTGTATCATTCATTGCTATGTGTATCATGCGTTGCTATAGGACGCATTTCTATTTGTATCATGCGTTGCTATGTGTATCATGCGTTGCTATGTGATCATGCGTTGCTATGTGTATCATGCGTTGCTTTGTGTGTCATGCCTTGCTATGTGTATCAAGCGTTGCTATGTGTATTATGCGTTTATGAAGAGCTTATTTTCAAAACGCGGTATCCACCATTTTTTTAATGAAAAAACCTTACCATTTTGTAGAGTAAACCAGGTTCCTTTAGGACATGGTACACTTTATATACTAAACACATTATATTCCGATTTTATTCGTGTCTAAAAATGATTTAATTCTCTAAACGTGTTATTAATTCATTGTAAACAATTGAATAATCTCAAAACCCCCAAAATGGATATACAGCATTTTGAAAATCAGCTCCTCATATGTATCATGCGTTGCTATGTTTATCATGCATTGCTATGTGTACCATGCGCTGCTATGTGTATCATGCGTTGCTATGTGTATCATGCGTTGCTATGTGTACCATGCGTTGCTATGTGTATCATGCGTTGCTATGTGTATCATGCGTTGCTATGTGTATCATGCGTTGCTATGTGTATCATGCGTTGCTATGTGTACCATGCGTTGCTATGTGTACCATGCGTTGCTATGTGTATCATGCGTTGCTATGTGAATCATGCGTTGCTATGTGTATCATGCGTTGCTATGTGTACCATGCGTTGCTATGTGTATCATGCGTTGCTATGTGTACCATGCGTTGCTATGTGTATTATGCGTTGCTATGTGTATCATGCGTTGCTATGTGTATCATGCGTTGCTATGTGTATCATGCGTTGCTATGTGTATCATGCGTTGCTATGTGTATCATGCGTTGCTATGTGTATCGCGAAAGCAATGTCAAATAAGTAGAGTTCTGCTTTGTTGATCATAATGCACATATAATATGTTTAAAGAAAATTTTGTATGACCTTTTCAGTAACAGTTTTAAAATATTTGCTGACCGCGGGTGAACAATGAGATTTTAATTAATTGTACATAGTTGAAAATTGAAAATTGTCTTCTGCATTGTAAACATAATGTGTATTTCCAATTACTCCTCTTAATCAAAATATATTGCCAGCTATTTCTATCAATGACAGGAGGTGTTCATGTGAAAAGGTGAATCCAGAAGCGGATGGTGTTCATGTAAGAGAAGGTGAATCCAGAAGCGGATGGTGTTCATGTAAGAGAAGGTGAATCCAGAAGCGGATGGTGTTCATGTAAGAGAAGGTGAATCCAGAAGCGGATGGTGTTCATGTGAGAGAAGGTGAACCCAGAAAATGGCAGAGAGTAGCAAAAGGCGTGGGCTGGGTGAATGCGGGAAAGGGTAAAAGTTTTTTTTGAGGCTGTGGCGTAGTAAATGGAGGTATGGGGGTCTATTCCCCCCGGGCGGCCCTTTTTTCATTATATTGTGGGGCGTCATTTTCCACCAGTTTTTTTTTCGCGGAAGAGGGGTGGAATAAATACGGTCCCTCCCAGGGTGAGACTAAGCCTATCTAAGCGACTGGCTGGAGCCCATATGAGATTTGGTTGGGGCGTTGGGCGATGAGAATGATAGTTGTAAAAGGTGGAGACGATTACATTAAGTTGAAAATGGCGCAGCCACAGGAAAGAAAGGATCTCTTATATATATTCCGCTTCTAGTGTGACTCATGGACTTCTTCTTAATCAGCGATTTTGGTATTGAGAGTATATTACAAATAATTCTAAATGTTTGAAAGAAATGTGGTTCAATAACGAGTTCGATAGAGCGCAAAATATAATTCTCGATAACTACGCTAAATGATATATACTTTCTTACTTAACGCAACTGCGTTTGGCGCGTAATATTATCTTATCGGAAAATGAAATCGTCTCAATTTAAGTATGGTGTCAAAAATATTCGGCTTAAAATGTGCATTACGTGAGTTCATGTTTTTTCAAGTAACTTTAGTAGATGGGAAGATTACGCATTGCTGTCGCAAATGTTTGACGGGCTGTATCTAGTATAATATATGACTTGTGGTTGCATATACATATATTATTATTTTCTCAAACTCCCTGCTCTTTGCAAGCAGAGTTTCAGGAGCTTACTTTTTTTTTTCGACTGATAGCTGGTTGTCAACTTTCTTAATATGCCTAACAGAGGATTGTCAACTTTCTTACTATGCCTGACACCGAGTTTTCAACTTACTTGTCATGCTTGACTGCGGGTTGTCAGCTTGCTTACTTTGCCTGACAGCGGGTTGCAAACTAGCTTTCTATGCCTGACAGCGGGTTGTGAACTTGCTTACTATGCCTGACAGCGGGTTGTCAACTTGCTTACTATGCCTGGCACTGGGATTTTCAACTTACTTGCCATGACTGACAGCGGGTTTTTCAACTTACTTGCCATGCCTGACAGCGGGTTTTTCAACTTACTTGCCATGCCTGACAGCGGGTTGTCAACACTCATTGATTGGTGAGACGCTCTCATGTATCTCAGCTGCAGGTTGTTCTCGTTGGTCAGAGCGTCGCTATGGTAACCTAACGCTGCCGTGGCGAACCAGTCGAGCGAGTAGCGCTCAATAACACTGGACAAAAATATAATGAAAAAAAAATATATATTAATATTTCAACCTGTGGGTCCGTCCTACCGTTACATCAGATGATTCAAATCAGGGAGGCCCTGGCAAGTTGATGGGATCTTTTCATTATAGATAGTGATATTAATTCAGTGCAGAAACTAAAACGGAACCTGGAATTGCTAACTACCCTGAATGTTAAAGGGACCTCAAACTGTGGCATCAGTGCACAAATTCGCTTAGTAAGTACCAAAAAAAAAAAAGTTAGAGTTAACTTGGGTTAACTGGGTGCTGAGTGGCCGAGTGGTCTAAACTGAGCAAATCAGGAGTTCAATTCCCGGCAAAGCCTAGTCAATCGAAAAACACCCCGGGTGGATGGGACTCGTTAACCTTGGACGGCAACTCATCTGAGAGAAGGCAACACTGAATTCAAACCCGGAGATGGGGTGATGGAGTTCACGTGCGCCCAACTGGCAGCAGTGAGACCTCTCGAACATCGGAGCGCCGTGAGCATGCTATCATAGCATGGAATGAGCGCTATATAAGTACTCCAATCAATCAATTCGGAAGTCAAGAACTATGTTCTTTTTCTGTTCTTTTTAAGTAATGGTGGAATTTTGTAGTTTAATCGACTATATCACCTGTGAGTTTCACTATATCACCTCTGTGTTTCACTATATCACGGTTTCTGTTTGGAAATGTTCAACTTTTAAATCAAACACTTCACATTTTTCCTGGTTATTGATTTAATTGTAAAAAAAAAGGGAGGGGGGGGTGGATGGGGGTGGAGTGGCGTTGTAACTTGGACGAGCTGGCATTAGGTTCATTTCTGATATAGGTATTATAAAATCTTTATTTGACATCCAGGCGTTTCGCACGGTAAATTGTATCCAAACGTCCGCAGCCAATTCGGGAAAAAGGATTGGGGGGTGGGCATGTGCGGACAAGTGGGAGTATGCGTATTTTGCGCTGATGTCCTGGTTGGAGAACCCTTGAGTAAATATCTTAATAAAAACATTAGGATACACCGCACGCGAAAGTTGATCAAGCTTTTGTTATTTTCTTTACATTGACTTGAAATATGATACTGAGCACACATCATAGTCCGGCTACACAAGTTGACCTATGTTGCTGGAAATGTCGAGCTATTCAAGTTTGCTGGACACGTTGACCTATTTAAGTTTGCTGGACAGGTTGACCTATTTAAGTTTGCTGGACACGTTGACCTATTTAAGTTTGCTGGACACGTTGACCTATTTAAGTTTGCTGGACACGTTGACCTATTTAAGTTTGTTGGACATGTTGACTATTTACGTTTTATGAACGTGTTGACCTATTTAGGTTGGCTGGACGTGTTGGCCTATTTAAGTTTGCTGGACGTGTGGACTTATTCTAGTTTGATTGACACGTCAAATTACCTGTTTTATCGAAATTGATTCGTTTCGCTGTATCAAGTGCCTGTTTCACTATATCACCAGTCTGTTTCACTATATAACCAGTCTGTTTCACTATATCACCTGTGTGTTTCACTATTTCAGCTGTATGTTTCACTATATCACCTGTATCCCAGGCCTTGTGGATTCGTCTTACGAATTCAATACCATCGTCACCAGTGACAGACGGATGCCAGCATCACCTGTATGTTTAACTATATGACCTGTATGTTTCACTATATGACCTGTATGTTTCACTATATCACGGTTTCTGTTTCGAAATGTTATGTACACAAAAATAATTTTCAATTTCAGGGATGTAAGTGGAGTACGTCTTCAAAAAATAATTTGGAAAACAAAATCATGAATTAAAATAAGGGATTTAAGGGATTTTGTTGTTGTTGTTGCTCTTGTTGTTGTTGCTGTCGTTGTTGTTGCTGTCGTTGTTGTTGCTGTTGTTGTTGCTGTCGTTGTTGCTGTCGTTGTTGCTGTCGTTGTTGTTGCTGTCGTTGTTGTTGTTGTTGCTGTCGTTGTTGTTGCTGTTGCTGTCGTTGTTGTTGCTGTCGTTGTTGTTGATGTCGTTGTTGTTGTTGCTGTCGTTGTTGCTGTAGTTGTTGCTGTTGTTGTTGCTGTTGTTGTTGCTGTTGTTGTTGCTGTCGTTGTGGTTGCTATTGTTGCTGTTGTTGTTGCTGTCATTGTTGTTGTTGTAGTTGTTGTTGCTGTCGTTGTTGTTGCTGTTGTTGTTGCTGTCGTTGTTGTTGCTGTTGTTGTTGCTGTCGTTGCTGCTGTTGTTGTTGCTGTC
Source organism: Omphiscola glabra (assembly GCA_964017045.1). Taxonomy (NCBI): domain Eukaryota; kingdom Metazoa; phylum Mollusca; class Gastropoda; family Lymnaeidae; genus Omphiscola; species Omphiscola glabra. The sequence continues at coordinate 23,072,134 of OZ024810.1, read as the reverse complement.
GTTGTTGTTGTTGTTGTTGCTGTCATTGTTGTTGTTGTAGTTGTTGTTGCTGTCGTTGTTGTTGCTGTTGTTGTTGCTGTCGTTGTTGTTGCTGTTGTTGTTGCTGTCGTTGTTGCTGTTGTTGTTGCTGTCGTTGTTGTTGTTGTTGTTGCTGTTGTTGTTGTTGATGTTGTCGTTGATGTCGTTGTTGTTGCTGTTGTTGCTGTCGTTGTTGCTTTTGTTGTTGCTGTCGTTGTTGTTGCTGTTGTTGCTGTTGTTGTTGCTGTCGTTGTTGTTGTTGTTGTTGTTGCTGTCGTTGTTGCTGTTGTTGTTGCTGTCGTTGTTGTTGTTGTTGTTGCTGTTGTTGTTGTTGATGTTGTCGTTGATGTCGTTGTTGTTGCTGTCGTTGTTGTTGCTGTTGTTGTTGCTGTCGTTGTTGCTGTTGTTGTTGCTGTCGTTGTTGTTGTTGTTGTTGCTGTTGTTGTTGTTGATGTTGTCGTTGATGTCGTTGTTGTTGCTGTTGTTGCTGTCGTTGTTGCTTTTGTTGTTGCTGTCGTTGTTGTTGCTGTTGTTGCTGTTGTTGTTGCTGTCGTTGTTGTTGTTGTTGTTGCTGTTGTTGGTGCTGTCGTTGTTGTTGCAGTAGTTGTTGCTGTCGTTGTTGCTGTTGTTGTTGCAGTAGTTGTTGCTGTTGTTGTTGCTGTTGTTGTTGCTGTTGTTGGTGCTGTCGTTGTTGCTGTCGTTGTTGCTGTCGTTGTTGCTGTCGTTGTTGCTGTCGTTGTTGCTGTCGTTGTTGCTGTCGTTGTTGCTGTCGTTGTTGCTGTTGTTGGTGCTGTCGTTGTTGCTGTCGTTGTTGTTGTCGTTGTTGCTGTTGTTGTTGCTGTTGTTGTTGCTGTTGTTGTTGCTGTTGTTGGTGCTGTCGTTGTTGTTGCAGTAGTTGTTGCTGTCGTTGTTGCTGTTGTTGTTGCTGTAGTTGTTGCTGTCGTTGTTGCTGTTGTTGTTGCTGTTGTTGTTGCTGTTGTTGTTGCTGTTGTTGTTGCTGTTGTTGTTGCTGTCGTTGGTGCTGTTGTTGTTGCTGTTGTTGTTGTTGTTGCTGTCGTTGTTGCTGTTGTTGTTGCTGTTGTTGTTGCTGTTGTTGTTGCTGTTGTTGTTGCTGTTGTTGTTGCTGTTGTTGTTGCTGTTGTTGTTGCTGTTGTTGTTGCTGTCGTTGGTGCTGTTGTTGTTGCTGTTGCTGTTGTTGTTGCTGTCGTTGTTGCTGTTGTTGTTGCTGTCGTTGTTGCTGTTGTTGTTGTTGCTGTCGTTGGTGCTGTTGTTGTTGCTGTCGTTGGTGCTGTTGTTGTTGCTGTTGCTGTTGTTGTTGCTGTCGTTGTTGCTGTTGTTGTTGCTGTCGTTGTTGCTGTTGTTGTTGTTGCTGTCGTTGTTGCTGTTGTTGTTGCTGTCGTTGTTGCTGTTGTTGTTGTTGCTGTCGTTGGTGCTGTTGTTGTTGCTGTTGCTGTTGTTGTTGCTGTCGTTGTTGCTGTTGTTGTTGCTGTCGTTGTTGCTGTTGTTGTTGTTGCTGTCGTTGTTGCTGTTGTTGTTGCTGTTGTTGTTGCTGTTGTTGTTGCTGTTGTTGTTGCTGTTGTTGTTGCTGTCGTTGGTGCTGTTGTTGTTGCTGTTGCTGTTGTTGTTGCTGTCGTTGTTGCTGTTGTTGTTGCTGTCGTTGTTGCTGTTGTTGTTGTTGCTGTTGTTGCTCTTGTTGTTGTTGTTATCTAATACTCACTCATCAATGTAAAATCCTTCCGAGTTATCTTCGGTGTTAAGTTCAAAGAGGGTGATCAGCTGATTGGTGACGTCACACATGACCGGAAACATCTGAAAATTGTCGATGAATAATGTTCACTTACTAAGTATGGCAGACCAGATGTCAAGATATCAGTAACTTGGGTAGAGCAGACCAGATGTTCGTACATTCATTGAGCTCGAACATTGCCTCGTGTTTGACGCCCACAGGCCGATTATGTTAACGTGGTTGAACCTTTAAATCTAATTTCCCTAGCTAGTATGCATTGTGCATCTCTGATGACTGTCTCAAATTTTTTGGGGGTTATGAGGTTAAAAGTTACGGCCCTGACTTTAATTGAGCGTTGTAAATTTATTAGTCACCCCCCCCCCCCCAATGAAAAGAAAGCCCATCTCCATATTGCGGGTGTATTTTGTATGGGAATCACGTGTAGTTGATAACTTGTATGAATCATCACATTCAGAAAGTGTTAACTCTTTGCCACCCGAACGTCACCCATGTTAGACAACAATGACGTCAGAGTTTCTAAAATTAAAATGAGAAATATAAGATGCCTTTCCGGTTGTGGAAAGCACTTAGAACGGTATAGTGAACCTGTCTTAAGGGCTTACGAATCTGTCTTATAGACTTACGAACTGCTCTTATAGATTTACGAAGCTTTCTTGTAGACGTACGAACATCTCTTATAGATTTACGAAGCTGTCTTATAGACCTACGAACATCACTTATAGATTTACGAAGCTTTCTTGTAGACCTACGAACATCACTTATAGATTTACGAAGCTGTATTATAGACTTTGAAACCTATCTTATATATTAACGAAGCTGTCCTATAGACGTACGAACGTCTCTTATAGATTTACGAAGTTGTCTTATAGACTTACGGACCTGTCTTATAGACTTAGCCGTGAGACCTCCGCTGACAGCCTGCCTCTGTCTCTTCCACAGCGGACCGCTGACGTTCTGTAAGCTCAGGTCTTGGTACTCGTGTTTGAACGGGTTGATGACCTGACATTTGTAAACCAAATTTCATTGAAAACATTGGTTTGTACGTATTGATTTGCATGCATTGATTTGTATATATTGATTTGTATTTACTGATTTATGCAGTTATCAAAATATTCCATGAAAATATTGAAAAAAAAAACTTGTAGATGACATTCAACATAATCATGCCACTTCTATTGTTGTGCCCATATCCCTTACTCGCGGCCATCTTCAACCGATGAATCATCAATCTCTAGCACCGCACCACATGAAACCCTAGAATCGGAAATAGCTGTCCTAAAAACTGTGACAGTGGATATAGTTACTTGACGTGAATTTACCATTGGAAGGCTTCTGTTGTTTCAGTAGACATGTTATACAGATCATAACGAATACAATATATTTATATTTTTTTAAAAAATAGGATCTACATTTCTTTCACTCCGACGCTGTCAAATCCTTGCATGACTTTACATCTTGACTCTGGGTGCACGCACGATGACTTACCGGTCGTGTTGAAAAGATGTTGAAATGCTTGACCAAAATTTGATGCGCCATCTTTGGGCACGAGACAACGACGCTCGGGCGCAGACCTTCATAAAACCTGATTTGGAAAATGGGCACTCCAGGATGTTACAATGGGCTCAACGTGGGAAACTATAACATGGCGGCAACTAGTCTATGATACATGTGTGGGATATGTAGGTCAAACTAAATAATACAATGTAGAAATAGACCTATGTCAATTTCCTTTTAATTGTTATATTTACAATATATATATATATATGTGTGTGTGTGTGTGTGTATAATATATAAACATATGTCCGCAAAAACAATTATAGAACACATTTGAATATAAAAGATATTTTATTACCCGAAAACATGACCATACTCTTTTGCCCAGTCTTTGAAGACTTCCATTGGAAACTGTGGATGGGGGTAAGGAAAAAAAAAGGGGGGGGGGGAGTGGTATATATCATCGAGTTGATAGATTTTAGTTAACATGAAAGAATTTTCATAATATTGTGAGCGTAAATCCTTTTAGGGGGGGGACATTTAATCAAGAATATTAAAAGACACAATGCAAGATAATTTGTTATGCATCATGACATTTAAACAAATGCTGTACCAGATAACATTTGCAACATTTTAATCAGAACTTAACAAACTATTTTTATGAAAAAAAAACAATAATTTACATATAAAAATTCATCTAAAATTAACTATACGTAAATTAACTATACGTAAATTAACTATACGTAAATTAACTATACGTATATAATATGTTTTGTACTTTAGTTATCATTTCTTTAAGTGTGTATAGTTTTTATGCAATACGCTTTCCCATGTAGTTAACTGTAGACTTTCAGACTGAACATCTCAGAACAGGATGTCTTTATACTTTCCACCTGTCATGAAGACTTTGGGGCAGAATGCCTTAAACTCCAACCCCAACTCAATAAACTAAATAAATGTACTCCACCCCCACCCCCAATCCCCCAACTCAATGAACTAAATAAATGTAATCAAACCCCACCCCAAATCCCCCAAATCAATGAACTAAATAAATGTACTCCACCCCCACATCCAATCCCCCAACTCAATGAACTAAATAAATGTACTCCACCCCCCCCCCCCAAATCCCCCAACTCAATTAACTAAATAAATGTACTCCACCCCCACCCCCAATCCTCCAACTCAATGAACTAAATAAATGTACTCCACCCCCACACCCAATCCTCTAACTCAATGAACTAAATAAATGTACTCCACCCCCACCCCCAAATCCCCCAACTCAATGAACTAAATAAATGTACTCCACCCCCCCCCCAATCCCCCAACTCAATGAACTAAATAAATGTACTCCATCCCCCCCCCAATCCCCCAACTCAATGAACTAAATAAATGTACTCCACCCCCCACCCCCAAATCCCCCAACTCAATAAACTAAATAAATGTACTCCACCCCCACCCCCAATCCCCCAACTCAATGAACTAAATAAATGTACTCCACCCCCACACCCAAATGCCCCAACTCAATAAAATAAATAAATGTACTCCACCCCCACCCCCAATCCCCCAACTCAATAAACTAAATAAATGTACTCCACCCCCACCCCCAATCCCCCAACTCAATAAACTAAATAAATGTACTCCACCCCCACCCCCAAATCCCCCAACTCAATAAACTAAATAAATGTACTTTACCCCCACCCCCAATCCCCCAACTCAATAAACTAAATAAATGTACTCCACCCCACCCCCCACCCCAACTCAATAAACTAAATAAATGTACTCTACACAATAACGAGGATACTCCAAAAATTTCAATGAGCGTGTGGCTATTTTTGGATCGAGTAACGCGTCTCGAGATATCACGAGAGCTTTCCGGTATCGTTGTTTGAATATTAACTTATGATCGAGTACGGGCATCCAGTGTTGGGTATTTCCTAATGAGATTCGACCCAGCCAATGTTTCCGTCCGGTGAAATCGAATATGTGCAAATACTCAAATTATTAAATAATATCGACAAGGATATAGGATTACATCGAATCTAAATTAAGCCACGGTCCGGGGGAGGGAATCAATAGCACATGGGTTTATAACGACGGCCGTGGACAGAACCACACAACGTCTGGAATTAGATGTTGAGTTATGAATCTACTAGAAATGATGTGGAATCAGCTAGGGATTTTATTTCCTGTCGTTTCAGATCAGAAAAAGTCGCAATGTAGCCAAAATCATTAAGTGGAAGATGTAGACCTATTCAGATCTCTGTATCCGGTTTGCTTTTTTGATAAATTTATTGACTGGCTTTAGATCCAGTGTTGGAGAGTTTTAAAGCGACATAGTTGTAGATGAATAAACGAAACACTTACGCAAACAAGCAACTCTTGTCAGTAATGTATTTATTTTTTAATTGAGTACAAGGCAAAGCTTTGATAATGCTAACTAAATTTATCAGTAATGATGGAAAGTGGGCAACTGTTGTCTAAACAGCGCTGCAGAGATCTCAGCAGCACCCTGTGTAAGCGGAAATGATGCGGCCATCTTTGTTTTTTTCCCATAAGGATTCTTATTTCACGTACCGGGCTATGTCATTTCTAAGACCGGAAAGCGTCAAAACACATCACGCAATGATACTAATTATAGACAAGGTTTTCGTAATGCATGGCGGCTAACATATTTTTTTAGCATATAAAAATATAGCAGTAACAATTACTTTTTAAAATCTTTCGTAAAATAAAGTTGTGTACCAGTTTTAGCCTTGTTTAACACCCACTTAGCTGACTCGCATTAGCGTAGAAACACCGAACAGCTGTTGAGAGATTGGCCAAACGGATTACCCGGATGTTTAACAAATATCTCTCCGCCATTGGATGATATTGGATAAACTGTATGCTCGGATGTTCTTTAACAGATATCCTTCATTAAATGACAAGTCCAAGTGCATAATGACATAACTAAATCATTGTTACAAGTATTCACCTAGTCAAATCTACTTTAGAAAAACAGTAAACTATCGAGCCGAAGTTCATGAAGTCTTCACCAACGCACCCTCTGCTAAAACCAACTGGCCATCAACTACTCCCCCACAGTAGTCTCTATTCCAGTCGGGCCACGAAGCGGCACGCCGGGAGCGTTTCACCCCTGAGACAGCCTCACCCACCCTTCCATTCGATTGACTATGCGAGTGGGGCGGCACCAGAGAACAGACACTTGCCCGGCCGGTGTGCTGCTTTCACACAGCAACCGGGCCGAGCTTTCTTGGGCTGGGATTTATTTACGTCCTTGATCCCCCCTCCCACCCCGGGGGGGGGGGGCGCGTAGGTTTTTCATAGACGCCCTCTAATATGGTTTACGTGGTTTTCTGTGATGTGACTAATTCACACCGCAGCTGGGAAAGAAAAAGAGGTTGCATAAGAGCAGTACCATCAAAGACTGCATACAAAGACTGCATACAAAGACTGCATACAAAGACTGCATACAAAGACTGCATGCAAGTATCCACCTATTATCTACTGATTAGAAGCCATTTTATAACCTTTATATTAACTTCGCTTTCGTTCGTGACTGGAACTCTTTGGACGGCTAATTGACCCTCTTCCCTTCAACCTATCAAGCTTAAAACTTGATACATTTGGACTCGTTGCCGATGACGACACATTCTTTCAAATTTTCAGTGCCACTCCCAACGCCAGACCCCCAAAATAGTATTTTTCCTGTTTTTTCAAGGTTTAGGTGAAAAAATATTATGAAATGATTTTACGATAAAAAAAATTCATGATAGCAGCGCTAAATGATATTCTTTTTTTTCCTTTAATTTAAATATCGCAAGTGCGTTTGGTGCGTAATATTTTCTTTCATTTTATGAAACAGTTGGTGTAATAAATATGCAGTGTAACAGCAGGCGGGTCGATAGAATATTAATATGGTTCAGGGCCGTGTAATCAAATGTGTGGTTGCGAGCCGGTGTAGGGGGGGGGGGGGGGTTGTGGGGGGGTGGGATAATATGTATTCTTATAAAGTGCGTTATTTATATGAATATTTTGTCAAATATTCACCGCCCCCTCACCCATTTTGCTCGATATTACTTTTATAAAGGATGCATACGAAAAACTTTGTCTTTAGCGGTTGTCTAATTACGCCTCATCTCCTTAGCCTTCAGACACTCAAATATATGAGCATTTGTATGTAATACCCAAGTTAAACCGAAGTAATCTACTAATCATCAAATTGAACGTGTATCAACATCTTTGTGGTGCGGGGTGCGAGGCGCGCGGTGCGGGCGTTGTGCGGTGCGGGGTGCGCGGTGGGGACGTTCTGCGGAGCGAAACGAGAAGATTGTGAAATAAGTTATCAGCCTAGTCAGAATATCGTAAACAGAAAATGAATCTCTCTCCCCCCCCCCCCCCCCATTCGTGAGCAGATATCCCAGAGAGACCCTCGTTGTGACAGCACGCGTCACGTGATCAATGCGTGTACTCGCAAGCTGGGGATCGCGCTGGGCGGTGTAAGGGAATAGGAATAATGATGTTGATTTATAGAGCAGTGTGCCGCAACCCATTTTTACATCACGGCAGATTACCGCGGCACTCTACAATTTAAAGAAGAAAAGAAAGAAAAAAAAACCAGCCGGTTTACTATCGTTTACACTAGCGGTTACCACATCATGCTCACATTAGTCAGACATCTTTAGTTTGTGATCGTTTCTAATCTGTCAGCTGGCAACCACTGCAAACGAAAGAAGTAGGCGTATCGCCGAAACCATTTCTCTCAGATATTTACCTTCTTGGCAAACGCTGGGGAATTCCCGAGGAGAAAAACGGGTGGTGGTCCGGGGATTCCCAATCGCTTGAAAACTGTGTAATGTGAGTTGACATACCTTTTGGAATGGAGACAGGTAGCAATAGTTCAATAACTATAGTTTTTAGTTTGTCAATAAGTTCAATAACTATATTTTTTAGTTAGCTTACCGAATTTATTATTATACTTTCTGGTGTAAATATGTGCAATATTTGAACATTCTATTAAACCTTTTTTTGTTAATCCTTTATATTAAATTCACTTTTGTATGTTTAGGGCAAACATCTGCGGACTTCTAATTGTCCCAATTCCCGTCAACCTATCGAGCTGAAACTTGGCGAAGGGACTCGCTGCCGATGACAATACATTATTGAAAAAAAAAAATATTACGCGCCAAACGCAGTTGCGTTAAGTAAAAAAAAATATCATTTAGTGTAGTTATCAGGAATTATATTTTGCGCGCTATTGAACTTATTATTGTGCAAGAAATGGAAGCAGTAAATTAGGACGCCATCCACGAGTCAACCAGAATCGTTATATATGTATATATATATAAAAGATATAGTTCCATGACGTGAAAAAAATGCGGTTGCGGAACTTGGTTTGGCGGGGGGGGGAGGGGGGGATTAATAGGTGTATTTTAAGGTGCGTTACTTGTGTGCATACTTTGTCAAATTTTCAGCACCGCCCCCCCCCCCCTCACCCCGGGGCCCAAATTGCTCGATATTGACATTTTATAATGGGTTTTTACGAAACGCTTTGTTTGTTACGGGTTATTTTAGTGACATTGACATAATAAAACTTGACATATATTGAACATATGAAACTGGAACACGCTAATTAATTATAATTATTATTTCACTTAATCTTGAGAAGACAAGCTGTTGGTTTTGAAGCTACGATAGGTCCACCAAGCTTTGAAAGAATAAAATATTTCAATGTTTTTCTCGCTGTCCCTGAGAAAGTAGGACCAGAGATGCAAAAAAAAAAAAAAAAAAAAAAACTATAAACTTTAAAAAAAAAAAAAAAAAAATACTAAATTTCCGTTGTAAAAAAATAAAGTAAGTTTTAGATGATCGAAAACCCGTTGTAAAAAATAAAGTTAGTTTTAGATGATCGAAAACCCGTTGTAAAAAATAAAGTAAGTTTTAGATGATCGAAAACCCGTTGTAAAAAATAAAGTTAGTTTTAGATGATCGAAAACCCGTTGTAAAAAATAAAGTTAGTTTTAGATGATCGAAAACCCGTTGTAAAAAATAAAGTTAGTTTTAGATGATCGAAAACCCGTTGTAAAAAATAAAGTTAGTTTTAGATGATCGAAAACCCGTTGTAAAAAATAAAGTTAGTTTTAGATGATCGAAAACCCGTTGTAAAAAATAAAGTTAGTTTTAGATGATCGAAAACCCGTTGTAAAAAATAAAGTTAGTTTTAGATGATCGAAAACCCGTTGTAAAAAATAAAGTTAGTTTTAGATGATCGAAAACCCGTTGTAAAAAATAAAGTTAGTTTTAGATGATCGAAAACCCGTTGTAAAAAATAAAGTTAGTTTTAGATGATCGAAAACCCGTTGTAAAAAAAAAAAGTTAGTTTTAGATGATCGAAAACCCGTTGTAAAAAATAAAGTTAGTTTTAGATGATCGAAAACCCGTTGTAAAAAATAAAGTTAGTTTTAGATGATCGAAAACCCGTTGTAAAAAATAAAGTTAGTTTTAGATGATCGAAAACCCGTTGTAAAAAATAAAGTTAGTTTTAGATGATCGAAAACCCGTTGTAAAAAATAAAGTTAGTTTTAGATGATCGAAAACCCGTTGTAAAAAATAAAGTTAGTTTTAGATGATCGAAAACCCGTTGTAAAAAAAAAAGTTAGTTTTAGATGATCGAAAACCCGTTGTAAAAAATAAAGTTAGTTTTAGATGATCGAAAACCCGTTGTAAAAAATAAAGTTAGTTTTAGATGATCGAAAACCCGTTGTAAAAAATAAAGTTAGTTTTAGATGATCGAAAACCCGTTGTAAAAAATAAAGTTAGTTTTAGATGATCGAAAACCCGTTGTAAAAAATAAAGTTAGTTTTAGATGATCGAAAACCCGTTGTAAAAAATAAAGTTAGTTTTAGATGATCGAAAACCCGTTGTAAAAAATAAAGTTAGTTTTAGATGATCGAAAACCCGTTGTAAAAAATAAAGTTAGTTTTAGATGATCGAAAACCCGTTGTAAAAAATAAAGTTAGTTTTAGATGATCGAAAACCCGTTGTAAAAAATAAAGTTAGTTTTAGATGATCGAAAACCCGTTGTAAAAAATAAAGTTAGTTTTAGATGATCGAAAACCCGTTGTAAAAAATAAAGTTAGTTTTAGATGATCGAAAACCCGTTGTAAAAAATAAAGTTAGTTTTAGATGATCGAAAACCCGTTGTAAAAAAATAAAGTTAGTTTTAGATGATCGAAAACCCGTTGTAAAAAATAAAGTTAGTTTTAGATGATCGAAAACCCGTTGTAAAAAATAAAGTTAGTTTTAGATGATCGAAAACCCGTTGTAAAAAAATAAAGTTAGTTTTAGATGATCGAAAACCCGTTGTAAAAAATAAAGTTAGTTTTAGATGATCGAAAACCCGTTGTAAAAAATAAAGTTAGTTTTAGATGATCGAAAACCCGTTGTAAAAAAATAAAGTTAGTTTTAGATGATCGAAAACCCGTTGTAAAAAATAAAGTTAGTTTTAGATGATCGAAAACCCGTTGTAAAAAATAAAGTTAGTTTTAGATGATCGAAAACCCGTTGTAAAAAATAAAGTTAGTTTTAGATGATCGAAAACCCGTTGTAAAAAATAAAGTTAGTTTTAGATGATCGAAAACCCGTTGTAAAAAATAAAGTTAGTTTTAGATGATCGAAAACCCGTTGTAAAAAATAAAGTTAGTTTTAGATGATCGAAAACCCGTTGTAAAAAATAAAGTTAGTTTTAGATGATCGAAAACCCGTTGTAAAAAATAAAGTTAGTTTTAGATGATCGAAAACCCGTTGTAAAAAATAAAGTTAGTTTTAGATGATCGAAAACCCGTTGTAAAAAATAAAGTTAGTTTTAGATGATCGAAAACCCGTTGTAAAAAATAAAGTTAGTTTTAGATGATCGAAAACCCGTTGTAAAAAATAAAGTAAGTTTTAGATGATCGAAAACCCGTTGTAAAAAATAAAGTAAGTTTTAGATGATCGAAAACCCGTTGTAAAAAATAAAGTTAGTTTTAGATGATCGAAAACCCGTTGTAAAAAATAAAGTTAGTTTTAGATGATCGAAAACCCGTTGTAAAAAATAAAGTTAGTTTTAGATGATCGAAAACCCGTTGTAAAAAATAAAGTTAGTTTTAGATGATCGAAAACCCGTTGTAAAAAATAAAGTTAGTTTTAGATGATCGAAAACCCGTTGTAAAAAAATAAAGTTAGTTTTAGATGATCGAAAACCCGTTGTAAAAAATAAAGTTAGTTTTAGATGATCGAAAACCGTTGTAAAAAATAAAGTTAGTTTTAGATGATCGAAAACCCGTTGTAAAAAAATAAAGTTAGTTTTAGATGATCGAAAACCCGTTGTAAAAAATAAAGTTAGTTTTAGATGATCGAAAACCCGTTGTAAAAAATAAAGTTAGTTTTAGATGATCGAAAACCCGTTGTAAAAAATAAAGTTAGTTTTAGATGATCGAAAACCCGTTGTAAAAAATAAAGTTAGTTTTAGATGATCGAAAACCCGTTGTAAAAAATAAAGTTAGTTTTAGATGATCGAAAACCCGTTGTAAAAAATAAAGTTAGTTTTAGATGATCGAAAACCCGTTGTAAAAAAATAAAGTTAGTTTTAGATGATCGAAAACCCGTTGTAAAAAATAAAGTTAGTTTTAGATGATCGAAAACCCGTTGTAAAAATAAAGTTAGTTTTAGATGATCGAAAACCCGTTGTAAAAAATAAAGTTAGTTTTAGATGATCGAAAACCCGTTGTAAAAAATAAAGTTAGTTTTAGATGATCGAAAACCCGTTGTAAAAAATAAAGTTAGTTTTAGATGATCGAAAACCCGTTGTAAAAAATAAAGTTAGTTTTAGATGATCGAAAACCCGTTGTAAAAAATAAAGTTAGTTTTAGATGATCGAAAACCCGTTGTAAAAAATAAAGTTAGTTTTAGATGATCGAAAACCCGTTGTAAAAAAATAAAGTTAGTTTTAGATGATCGAAAACCCGTTGTAAAAAATAAAGTTAGTTTTAGATGATCGAAAACCCGTTGTAAAAAATAAAGTTAGTTTTAGATGATCGAAAACCCGTTGTAAAAAAATAAAGTTAGTTTTAGATGATCGAAAACCCGTTGTAAAAAATAAAGTTAGTTTTAGATGATCGAAAACCCGTTGTAAAAAATAAAGTTAGTTTTAGATGATCGAAAACCCGTTGTAAAAAAATAAAGTTAGTTTTAGATGATCGAAAACCCGTTGTAAAAAATAAAGTTAGTTTTAGATGATCGAAAACCCGTTGTAAAAAAATAAAGTTAGTTTTAGATGATCGAAAACCCGTTGTAAAAAATAAAGTTAGTTTTAGATGATCGAAAACCCGTTGTAAAAAATAAAGTTAGTTTTAGATGATCGAAAACCCGTTGTAAAAAATAAAGTTAGTTTTAGATGATCGAAAACCCGTTGTAAAAAATAAAGTTAGTTTTAGATGATCGAAAACCCGTTGTAAAAAATAAAGTTAGTTTTAGATGATCGAAAACCCGTTGTAAAAAATAAAGTTAGTTTTAGATGATCGAAAACCCGTTGTAAAAAATAAAGTTAGTTTTAGATGATCGAAAACCCGTTGTAAAAAAATAAAGTTAGTTTTAGATGATCGAAAACCCGTTGTAAAAAATAAAGTTAGTTTTAGATGATCGAAAACTCGTTGTAAAAAATAAAGTTAGTTTTAGATGATCGAAAACCCGTTGTAAAAAATAAAGTTAGTTTTAGATGATCGAAAACCCGTTGTAAAAAATAAAGTTAGTTTTAGATGATCGAAAACCCGTTGTAGAAAAATAAAGTTAGTTTTAGATGATCGAAAACCCTTTGTAAAAAATAAATTTAGTTTTAGATGATCGAAAACCCGTTGTAAAAAATAAAGTTAGTTTTAGATGATCGAAAACCCGTTGTAAAAAAATAAAGTTAGTTTTAGATGATCGAAAACCCGTTGTAAAAAATAAAGTTAGTTTTAGATGATCGAAAACCCGTTGTAAAAAATAAAGTTAGTTTTAGATGATCGAAAACCCGTTGTAAAAAATAAAGTTAGTTTTAGATGATCGAAAACCCGTTGTAAAAAATAAAGTTAGTTTTAGATGATCGAAAACCCGTTGTAAAAAATAAAGTTAGTTTTAGATGATCGAAAACCCGTTGTAAAAAAATAAAGTTAGTTTTAGATGATCGAAAACCCGTTGTAAAAAATAAAGTTAGTTTAAAATGATCGAAAACCCGTTGTAAAAAAATAAAGTTAGTTTTAGATGATCGAAAACCCGTTGTAAAAAAATAAAGTTAGTTTTAGATGATCGAAAACCCGTTGTAAAAAATAAAGTTAGTTTTAGATGATCGAAAACCCGTTGTAAAAAAATAAAGTTAGTTTTAGATGATCGAAAACCCGTTGTAAAAAATAAAGTTAGTTTTAGATGATCGAAAACCCGTTGTAAAAAATAAAGTTAGTTTTAGATGATCGAAAACCCGTTGTAAAAAATAAAGTTAGTTTTAGATGATCGAAAACCCGTTGTAAAAAATAAAGTTAGTTTTAGATGATCGAAAACCCGTTGTAAAAAATAAAGTTAGTTTTAGATGATCGAAAACCCGTTGTAAAAAATAAAGTTAGTTTTAGATGATCGAAAACCCGTTGTAAAAAATAAAGTTAGTTTTAGATGATCGAAAACCCGTTGTAAAAAAATAAAGTTAGTTTTAGATGATCGAAAACCCGTTGTAAAAAATAAAGTTAGTTTTAGATGATCGAAAACCCGTTGTAAAAAATAAAGTTAGTTTTAGATGATCGAAAACCCGTTGTAAAAAATAAAGTTAGTTTTAGATGATCGAAAACCCGTTGTAAAAAATAAAGTTAGTTTTAGATGATCGAAAACCCGTTGTAAAAAATAAAGTTAGTTTTAGATGATCGAAAACCCGTTGTAAAAAAATAAAGTTAGTTTTAGATGATCGAAAACCCGTTGTAAAAAATAAAGTTAGTTTTAGATGATCGAAAACCCGTTGTAAAAAATAAAGTTAGTTTTAGATGATCGAAAACCCGTTGTAAAAAATAAAGTTAGTTTTAGATGATCGAAAACCCGTTGTAAAAAATAAAGTTAGTTTTAGATGATCGAAAACCCGTTGTAAAAAATAAAGTTAGTTTTAGATGATCGAAAACCCGTTGTAAAAAATAAAGTTAGTTTTAGATGATCGAAAACCCGTTGTAAAAAATAAAGTTAGTTTTAGATGATCGAAAACCCGTTGTAAAAAATAAAGTTAGTTTTAGATGATCGAAAACCCGTTGTAAAAAATAAAGTTAGTTTTAGATGATCGAAAACCCGTTGTAAAAAATAAAGTTAGTTTTAGATGATCGAAAACCCGTTGTAAAAAATAAAGTTAGTTTTAGATGATCGAAAACCCGTTGTAAAAAATAAAGTTAGTTTTAGATGATCGAAAACCCGTTGTAAAAAAATAAAGTTAGTTTTAGATGATCGAAAACCCGTTGTAAAAAAATAAAGTTAGTTTTAGATGATCGAAAACCCGTTGTAAAAAATAAAGTTAGTTTTAGATGATCGAAAACCCGTTGTAAAAAAATAAAGTTAGTTTAGAAAACACGTTGTAAAAAATAAAGTTAGTTTTAGATGATCGAAAACCCGTTGTAAAAAAATAAAGTTAGTTTTAGATGATCGAAAACCCGTTGTAAAAAATAAAGTTAGTTTTAGATGATCGAAAACCCGTTGTAAAAAAATAAAGTTAGTTTTAGATGATCGAAAACCCGTTGTAAAAAATAAAGTTAGTTTTAGATGATCGAAAACCCGTTGTAAAAAATAAAGTTAGTTTTAGATGATCGAAAACCCGTTGTAAAAAAATAAAGTTAGTTTTAGATGATCGAAAACCCGTTGTAAAAAATAAAGTTAGTTTAAGATGATCGAAAACCCGTTGTAAAAAATAAAGTTAGTTTTAGATGATCGAAAACCCTTTGTAAAAAATAAAGTTAGTTTTAGATGATCGAAAACCCGTTGTAAAAAATAAAGTTAGTTTTAGATGATCGAAAACCCGTTGTAAAAAAATAAAGTTAGTTTAGAAAACACGTTGTAAAAAATAAAGTTAGTTTTAGATGATCGAAAACCCGTTGTAAAAAAATAAAGTTAGTTTTAGATGATCGAAAACCCGTTGTAAAAAATAAAGTTAGTTTTAGATGATCGAAAACCCGTTGTAAAAAAATAAAGTTAGTTTTAGATGATCGAAAACCCGTTGTAAAAAATAAAGTTAGTTTTAGATGATCGAAAACCCGTTGTAAAAAAATAAAGTTAGTTTTAGATGATCGAAAACCCGTTGTAAAAAAATAAAGTTAGTTTTAGATGATCGAAAACCCGTTGTAAAAAATAAAGTTAGTTTAAGATGATCGAAAACCCGTTGTAAAAAATAAAGTTAGTTTTAGATGATCGAAAACCCGTTGTAAAAAATAAAGTTAGTTTTAGATGATCGAAAACCCGTTGTAAAAAATAAAGTTAGTTTTAGATGATCGAAAACCCGTTGTAAAAAATAAAGTTAGTTTTAGATGATCGAAAACCCGTTGTAAAAAATAAAGTTAGTTTTAGATGATCGAAAACCCGTTGTAAAAAATAAAGTTAGTTTTAGATGATCGAAAACCCGTTGTAAAAAAATAAAGTTAGTTTTAGATGATCGAAAACCCGTTGTAAAAAATAAAGTTAGTTTTAGATGATCGAAAACCCGTTGTAAAAAAATAAAGTTAGTTTTAGATGATCGAAAACCCGTTGTAAAAAATAAAGTTAGTTTTAGATGATCGAAAACCCGTTGTAAAAAATAAAGTTAGTTTTAGATGATCGAAAACCCGTTGTAAAAAATAAAGTTAGTTTTAGATGATCGAAAACCCGTTGTAAAAAATAAAGTTAGTTTTAGATGATCGAAAACCCGTTGTAAAAAATAAAGTTAGTTTTAGATGATCGAAAACCCGTTGTAAAAAATAAAGTTAGTTTTAGATGATCGAAAACCCGTTGTAAAAAAATAAAGTTAGTTTTAGATGATCGAAAACCCGTTGTAAAAAATAAAGTTAGTTTTAGATGATCGAAAACCCGTTGTAAAAAATAAAGTTAGTTTTAGATGATCGAAAACCCGTTGTAAAAAATAAAGTTAGTTTTAGATGATCGAAAACCCGTTGTAAAAAATAAAGTTAGTTTTAGATGATCGAAAACCCGTTGTAAAAAATAAAGTTAGTTTTAGATGATCGAAAACCCGTTGTAAAAAATAAAGTTAGTTTTAGATGATCGAAAACCCGTTGTAAAAAATAAAGTTAGTTTTAGATGATCGAAAACCCGTTGTAAAAAATAAAGTTAGTTTTAGATGATCGAAAACCCGTTGTAAAAAATAAAGTTAGTTTTAGATGATCGAAAACCCGTTGTAAAAAATAAAGTTAGTTTTAGATGATCGAAAACCCGTTGTAAAAAATAAAGTTAGTTTTAGATGATCGAAAACCCGTTGTAAAAAAATAAAGTTAGTTTTAGATGATCGAAAACCCGTTGTAAAAAAATAAAGTTAGTTTTAGATGATCGAAAACCCGTTGTAAAAAATAAAGTTAGTTTTAGATGATCGAAAACCCGTTGTAAAAAAATAAAGTTAGTTTTAGATGATCGAAAACCCGTTGTAAAAAATAAAGTTAGTTTTAGATGATCGAAAACCCGTTGTAAAAAAATAAAGTTAGTTTTAGATGATCGAAAACCCGTTGTAAAAAATAAAGTTAGTTTTAGATGATCGAAAACCCGTTGTAAAAAAATAAAGTTAGTTTTAGATGATCGAAAACCCGTTGTAAAAAATAAAGTTAGTTTTAGATGATCGAAAACCCGTTGTAAAAAAATAAAGTTAGTTTTAGATGATCGAAAACCCGTTGTAAAAAAATAAAGTTAGTTTTAGATGATCGAAAACCCGTTGTAAAAAAATAAAGTTAGTTTTAGATGATCGAAAACCCGTTGTAAAAAATAAAGTTAGTTTTAGATGATCGAAAACCCGTTGTAAAAAAATAAAGTTAGTTTTAGATGATCGAAAACCCGTTGTAAAAAATAAAGTTAGTTTTAGATGATCGAAAACCCGTTGTAAAAAATAAAGTTAGTTTTAGATGATCGAAAACCCGTTGTAAAAAAATAAAGTTAGTTTTAGATGATCGAAAACCCGTTGTAAAAAATAAAGTTAGTTTTAGATGATCGAAAACCCGTTGTAAAAAAATAAAGTTAGTTTTAGATGATCGAAAACCCGTTGTAAAAAAATAAAGTTAGTTTTAGATGATCGAAAACCCGTTGTAAAAAATAAAGTTAGTTTTAGATGATCGAAAACCCGTTGTAAAAAATAAAGTTAGTTTTAGATGATCGAAAACCCGTTGTAAAAAAAAATGCCTAAAAGAGCAAAAGTCAAGTGCACTAATTGTTTTGAAAAAGTAGCACACAGTGTGAACAAAATTAGATTGTACTTGTGTTGTGGACTAAACGTAACCAGTCGCGTTTGGACTAAACGTAACCAGTGGCGTAGCTACAATGCTGCAGGTGGTGCAACCGCATCAGTGCTGAGAGCCAAAAGGGCCCGAGCCTATGAAAGTATACAATTTTCAATGGCCCATTTTGTGTCTCCCACCAGGGCCCACGCAACTCTAGCCACGCCACTGAACGTAACCTATACATTTTGTGATAAATGAGATATTTCGATTAGAATGTCACAATGGATCGTTTATTCAGCACTTGTTTATAACTTTTTTTTTTTTTTTTTTTGTTGTTGTTGCTCTGCTGTTTTTGGTTTGGACCCCCCCCCCTTTTTTTTTCCCGACCCCCACCCGCCAACGTGTGTGTATATCTTGTGCAGATGTCAACGCAGCCAGCCCATACAATATCATAAAAATTTACAACGCTCGCACGTGATACAAAATATGATTTATTCACAAGGAAACTTGAGCCTATTTTCAAAAATTCAAGTGCGCATGACGCCAGCAATTATTTGTTTATTTATTTATTTTTTTTAAATTCATGTATTGTATTTCTTTAATACATACATACAAGTGAATTTAATTATTGAGTAGAATAATCATTTTCAATGATATTAAGTTTCAGTGGACTCGGCTATTGTGTAACTTACAAGTCTTTGTGAAATGGTATGTATTTACGTGCTATTGCTTAAAATAAAATAATACAAACTATTTTTTAAAATTTTGTTTCATTTTCACCAATGAAGTGTTTACATTTTTTTCTCAAATTAAGCCACCATTCACCGCATAAACTCACAAAATTCAGTCAAATTGATTGTAAACGTTACTTAAACAGAAAATTTTAGCTCATGCGCCCCCCCCCCCCCGCCCCGCCAAACACCGTAGCAACAAATCCCTTTAGCGAAGCTTTTGTAATATACACATTTCGTTGCACCGTGATAGCCCCCCCCCCCCCCCCCCCCCCAAACCGCACGATTACCCGGATGTGTCCACTTCCTAAGAATGCACATAAATGACCTACCTGACCCAGGTGATGATAACACAAACTAACAAGCAGAGTGTGGTCAGCGTGAAGTTGGCGGACAGCAGTGTTAAGATGGCCATGGTCAGGTATTGTTCTCTTTCAGAGTTGATATTTTTCAATACAAGAATTTGCCTGTTTTGGGTCACAACTCTTCAGTGTCTAAAGTCTAGTGGCAGAGGGAGAAAATTATTGGCAATAATTTTTTGAAACACATACTTAACTTAATTTTAATAGTTTTTAAAAATTTTGTTAGATTAAAAAAAAAGATATTTCTGTTCACTTAAGTTTAATTAATATAATATTTCAGGCAATACAAAGATTGTATGCTGAATCATATCTAATCATTGGTTGAAATATAAACAAAATTGTCATCGTCTTGGGTATCAATTTCACAATCTGAATCACGTCTGTACTTTTCCTTTCACACACAGAAGTCCTGATGATAAGACTAACTCAATTAAAGACCGCTGGCTTTTATAAGTCTTCAACTCTTACATATATGAACAAGGCAAAAACATTAGCACGCAAGGGGGAGGAAGTTGATACCCCCTCCCCCCGCACCAATTTTCCATCTGAAGTCGTAAATCCGTACGTACTTTTGGAAGTCCTTTTGTGGCTGCGTACATGATTTCACTTTTTAATGTCCCGTTCTAAAAGTGCACATTCAATTTGCAGATAAGAAACATTTCCCCCTAACCCCCCACCCCCCGCATGCCCCCCCGACCACCATCCACCCCCCAAACCCCCTCCCCCCCCCCAAATGAACACAACAACTTGACTCGCGGCAAAGCAGAGATAAAACACATTAAAGGCAGCTCTTGTGTTAGAGGGGGGGGGGGATGGAGAGTTTTTCAAACATGAATTTGGTTGGTAGCTTAGGTCAAAGGGGACCTTAAGTGGTCTTAAAGGGGTACATGATGGTCTTAATGGGGTACATGATTGTATGATTGTATGCTGTTTGAGGATACTGGGGTTTTTTTACGGATAACTTTAAAATCTGTTTTTTTTCTTGAATTTTCTCGATTTTAATTAAGCTCTCATTCGTTTCTTCCTCTTCCTTTTGTTTTGTTTTTTTTGTTTTTGTTAATTAACATCATAGATAAATCCCAGATATATCAAAGATACATCATAGATGCATCATAGATACATCAAAGATATATCACAGATACATCAAAGATACATCACAGATACATCACAGATACATCCCAGATACATCAAAGATGCATCATAGATACATCACAGATAAATCACAGATAAATCACAGATACATCACGGATACATCACAGATACATCACAGATACATCACAGATACATCCCAGATACATCAAAGATGCATCATAGATACATCCCAGATACATCAAAGATGCATCACAGATAAATCACAGATAAATCACAGATAAATCACAGATACATCACGGATACATCACAGATACATCACGGATACATCACAAATACATCCAAGATACATCCCATGTAAATCATATATATATATATATCACTGATACATTACGGATATGCCTTAAATAACAGATGCCCAACATAACAATAGCCTAGCATTACAGATACCTAACATCCCAGATGCCTAACATAACAGATACCAAACATCCCAGATGCCTAACATCACAGATACCTGAGATCACAGATGCCTAAAATCACAGAGGCCTAAGATCAACTTGCTCAGAGCGAAGTCGTTCTCTTTAAGTTAGGATAAAAGATATGTTGATTCTTTTATTCCCCACTCTGTAAGAGTGTATCAGCGTGCTCCTCCGGCGATTGCCAATTTTAAATGATCGCTAATTGAGTCATTATCGTCACTAAGTGAGCAATTTTTTATATTTGTTTTTGGTATATGAAGGCTGATTTTTAAGCTAGAGAAATACATTAGATGTCTTGTGTTTAAATTGTTCTAATTATAAAATGTTGACTAGATTAAAATATGGATTTACTTACATGCAAAAAATGAATTTGTAAATCAATAAAAAGATCTTATCGTATCTTATCATCGTTTCTTATCATCTTATCTTAACCTCTCGTCATATTATCTTATTTTATCCTCTTATTTTATCATTTGTTTTATCTTCTTATATTAGTATCTCAAATTATCATCTTAAATTCTCATCTTATGTTTTCACCTCATCATTTTATCTCTCCATCTTTTATCTTATCATCTTATTTTATCATCATATTAGATGGTCTCCAGTCTACACGCTGATTGCATTGTGTTGTATGTTTTTCTCAAACTTTACCCAATAAGTGACCCAAATAGTTCCCTTGCCATAATTATCCGCAGTCTGTCTGCCATATATCCTATAGCACTAGTGTCATATATCCTATAGCGCTAGTGTCACATATCCTATAGCACTAGTGTCACATAACCTGTAGCACTAGTGTCACGTATCCTATAGCGCTAGTGTCACTTATCCTATAGCACTAGGGTCACATATCCTATAGCACTAGTGTCACGTATCCTATAGCACTAGTGTCACACATCCTATAGCACTAGTGTCACACATCCTATAGCACTAGTGTCACACATCCTATAGCACTAGTGTCACACATCCTATAGCACTAGTGCCACACATCCTATAGCACTAGTGTCACACATCCTATAGCGCTAGTGTCACACATCCTATAGCACTAGTGTCACACATCCTATAGCGCTAGTGTCACACATCCTATAGCACTAGTGTCACACATCCTATAGCACTAGTGTCACACATCCTATAGCACTAGTGTCACACATCCTATAGCACTAGTGTCACACATCCTATAGCACTAGTGTCACACATCCTATAGCACTAGTGTCACGTATCCTATAGCGCTAGTGTCACGTATCCTATAGCGCTAGTGTCACTTATCCTATAGCACTAGTGTCACGTATCCTATAGCGCTAGTGTCACGTATCCTATAGCACTAGTGTCACGTATCCTATAGCACTAGTGTCACATATCCTATAGCACTTACAATTGTCTTATTCAGCACCGTATTTTAAATTTGCCTGCGTTGTTGTCGTCTTTGTTTTTTTTTTTCTCTTTTTTTTTTTTTTTTAATATAAACTAATATCTTAATGAATGAGAAAACGAACAGTGAGAAAGCCAAATGTTCAGTGGCGTAGTGAGGGGGTAAGGGGGGGGGCGTCATGCCCCGGGCGCTACTCACAAAGGGGCGTCAAGTGGTATATTTTACTATAATATTGTATGGTTTTCGAATAGGAGGGGCGCTAAAAAGGTATTGGGGGGGGGCGCTAAAAAGGTATTGTGCCCCGGGCGCGAGTTAAGCTCGCTACGCCACTGCAAATGTGCATATCTAAGCATTGGTTGAAATATAAGCAAAATTGTCATCGTCTTGGGTATCAATTTCACAATGTGAATCACGTCTGCACAACTCAAAATGTAAGGCGGGTCGTAATACTTTATGAAAAACTTGTGCCTAGCCGAAAGAAAATAGGACATGAAAAAAAAAAGGGGGTGGGGGTGGGTTGGGCGGAGCTATTAAGAAAATAATAATAAAGAATATTTCATTACTTCAATGGCCACAAAGTGGGTGCTGGCGGGCCGTATGTTGTGCCGGTCCGATGTAAAGAATTGAAAACTTTGGTGACATTAACCAACATAGACTCTTGGTTAAAGCTCATTGTTATAATATTTGAAGGTGTTAATTTAGCAATAATTGTCACTTTTAAAGGGCTGATTTAGTTTACACAATGTTGCTACACAAATCTCATGTAATGAGTGAACGCACGGCAATGTGAAGTAAGTTATTTCTGAGTTATTGCTTGGGAAATGATTTCGCTACTATTAATGACATTTTTAAAAAAAATAATAATTATCACACTTTACAAGAGACTCTCATCACCATATATATATATTGATTTCTTTAAAAAATACTTTTGCTGAAACCAGGTTTTGCCAAAGTGCCCTAAATCAAACTCAAACAATTAGAAAGCGTCATAGCTAAATAAGATTGAATGTAAATGTTAGGTGAAAATAAATAATTGAGATTAAATAGTTTTTACCACGTAAGCTAGGCCGATGCAAGTTGTAATAAAACTATTACTTAAATTGTGAATATTTCATGGAGCATATTCTGCAATGTACATGTGTTAAATTTATGTTTAATATCATGATAATTTGATTGATTCTTGTTTTATTAAATAATGTAAATGTTTGGCGTTTCTTTTTTTGTGCTGTTTTTGTTTTGAGAAGTAATAATAATTTCTAAAACTTAAATGAAACTCAAATAAATGATAGGAATGTCAATAAAACTTAAATATATCTCAAAGAAATGATTAATATGTCAATAAAACTTAAATAGAACTCAAATAAATGATTGGTATGTCTATAAAACTTAAATATATCTCAAATAAATGATTGATATGTCTATAAAACTTAAATAGAACTCAAATAAATGATTGATATGTCTATAAAACTTAAATAGAACTCAAATAAATGATTGATATGTCTATAAAATTTTAAATGAACTCAAATAAATGATTGATAGGTCTATAAAACTTAAAAAGAACTCAAATAAATGATTGAAATGTCGATAAAACTTAAATAGAACTCAAATAAATGATTGATATGTCTATAAAACTTAAATATATCTCAAATAAATGATTGATATGTCTATAAAACTTAAATAGAACTCAAATCAATGATTGGTATGTCTATAAAACTTAAAAAGAACTCAAATCAATGATTGGTATGTCTATAAAACTTAAATAGAACTCAAATCAATGATTGATATGTCTATAAAACTTAAATAGAACTCAAATAAATGATTGATATGTCTATAAAACTTAAATAGAACTCAAATAAATGATTGATATGTCTATAAAACTTAAATAGAACTCAAATAAATGATTGATATGTCTATAAAACTTAAATAGAACTCAAATCAATGATTGGTATGTCTATAAAACTTAAAAAGAACTCAAATAAATGATTGATATGTCAATAAAACTTAAATAGAACTCACGTAAAGGCTATGTACGTCTATCGCTATGTCTGTCTTTGGATATGTCTTTTTATGTGTCCAAAAACAGATGTTTGGATTGGACACCACCTGCCCTAAAAAATCACAGGTAGCTTTAATTGAAAGGAGCGGGGACACTACGCGTCCAGACAAGTTTGACCACATAGGACGGGGTTACTCGAGATTGTTCTCACGTGATGTCGTGAACGAGATATGACGAGACTTTGTTCTTGTCGCCCGCCGGGCAAATCTTTATCTTTACAAGATGCACTTTTCTTACTTTTCTCTTCTATTTTTAGACACGTTTCTTTCTTTTGCCGTGAGTGGCCCGTTTAATGTAATGGTAGTTGCTTTTTCAAAGATCTTAGACATTTCAAGTCCTTGATCTTAGACATCTCTGGTCCTAGATCTTAGACATCTCTGGTCCTAGATCTTAGACATCTCTGGTCCTAGATCTTAGACATATGTGGTCCTAGATCTTAGACATATCTGGTCCTAGATCTTAGACATATGTGGTCCTAGATCTTAGACATCTCTGGTCCTAGATCTTAGACATTTTTGGTCCTTGATCTTAGACATCTCTGGTCCTTGATCTTAGACATATCTGGTCCTAGATCTTAAAACATATCTAGTCCTATATCTTAGACATCTCTGGTCCTTGATCTTAGACATTTCTAGTCCTTAATCTTAGACATCTCTGGTCCTTGATCTTAGACATCTCTGGTCCTTGATCTTAGACATCTCTGGTCCTTGATCTTAGACATCTCTGGTCCTAGATCTTAGACATCTCTGGTCCTAGATCTTAGACATCTCTGGTCCTAGATCTTAGACATACGTGGTCCTAGATCTTAGACATATCTGGTCCTAGATCTTAGACATATGTGGTCCTAGATCTTAGACATCTCTGGTCCTAGATCTTAGACATCTCTGGTCCTTGATCTGAGACATCTCTGGTCCTTGATCTTATACATATCTGGTCCTAGATCTTAGACATCTCTGGTCCTTGATCTTAGACATCTCTGGTCCTAGATCTTAGACATCTCTGGTCCTAGATCTTAGACATATGAGGTCCTAGATCTTAGACATATCTGGTCCTAGATCTTAGACATATGTGGTCCTAGATCTTAGACATATGTGGTCCTAGATCTTAGACATATCTGGTCCTAGATCTTAGACATCACTAGTCCTAGATCTTAGACATCTCTGGTCCTAGATCTTAGACATCTCTGGTCTTAGATCTTAGACATCTCTGGTCCTTGATCTTAGACATTTCTAGTCCTTGATCTTAGACATCTCTGGTCCTAGATCTTAGACATCTCTGGTCCTAGATCTTAGACATCTCTGGACCTTGATCTTAGACATCTCTGGTCCTAGATCTTAGACATCTCTGGTCCTTGATATTAGACATCTCTGGTCCTAGATCTTAGACATCTCTGGTCCTAGATCTTAGACATCTCTGGTCCTTGATCTTAGACATCTCTGGTCCTAGATCTTAGACATCTCTGGTCCTAGATCTTAGACATCTCTGGTCCTAGATCTTAGACATCTCTGGTCCTTGATCTTAGACATCTCTGGTCCCAGGTTTGTCTCAATTTTGCTAATTCGTGGCATCACATTATAGTTTTACAGATTTTTTGTCCACCTCAATTTAGGCGCTCTAATTGAAATTGTAATCAGCTATTCTATGAAATATTTATCTATACATACGGAAACTTTAACAGTGTTTTCAAACAGAGGCTTAGTTTGAGATGACCCGTGGGGGGAGGGGGGGGGGGTTACGTACATTTAGTCTCTTTGATAGCAAATGTGTTTCAACAAGAAAATAAACTTTATATGTCTGTGCGCTGGGTGGCTGGAGGATGGTGGGGTTACAAGGGGACACTTTTTCAACAGTTCACCAGAGGCGTAGCGTAGGGGGGCAGGCGGGTACAGATGTACCCGGGCGCCAGCTAGTTAGGGGCGCCAAAATGTGCTTTGGTATTATTTTATTGATGAAAATAATGGGTTTGAAAGTTGAAAAAGGGAAAAGAGGTCGCTATAAAATGAATCTTGTCCCCGGGCGCAAATCTTGTCCCCGGGCGCAAAACACTCTAGCTACGCCGCTGCAGTTCACAGCCGTTAATGTGTTTTAACGCAGTAAATAAACACTACCAATATAACCCTAAATATCAGTATAACAATATAACTAGAACTCTTTAAATATGACACTTGAAATAACACTATAAATATAAAGCATTAGATAAAACACTAGAGATATAAAACTATAAATATAACAATATAAATATAACAAAAAAGATATCAATAAAACTCTTTAAATATAACACTATAAATATAACAATATAAATAAAACACTATAAATATATCAACATAAATATAATACTATAAATATAAGACTTTGAATGTTAGATATAAATATAACACATTATGCAACAATATACTTATAAATAAGACACTATAAATATAACACTTTAAATATAACCATATAAATATAAAATAAGATAATATAAGATGTTTTTATTAATCTTTTTAAATGGAAATTTGTTTTGATTGCATTGCACATTTTGTTTTGGAGAGTCCTTGAGATTTTGCTGCTCCCCAAAGCTGGTCAGCAGCAAAGCGTTTGGTGAATCATTGTGTGGTCAAAATAGCTGTTGTGTTTTTGAGTAAATTATCGTATGGTCAAAATAGATGTAATGTTTTTGAGTAAATTATCGTATGGTCAAAATAGCTGTTGTGTTTTTGAGTAAATTATCGTATGGTCAAAATAGCTGTTGTGTTTTTGAGTAAATTATCGTATGGTCAAAATAGCTGTTGTGTTTTTGAGTAAATTATCGTATGGTCAAAATAGATGTAATGTTTTTGAGTAAATTATCGTATGGTCAAAATAGATGTAATGTTTTTGAGTAAATTATCGTATGGTCAAAATAGATGTAATGTTTTTGAGTAAATTATCGTATGGTCAAAATAGCTGTTGTGTTTTTGAGTAAATTATCGTATGGTCAAAATAGCTGTTCGACTTCCGAGTTTATCGCCGTGTGGTCAGAATAGCTGTTCGATTTCGGAGTGTACCGCTGTGCGGTCATAATATAGATGTTATGTTCTCGAGTGCAAGTTTGCAGTGTATGAATTTGTTCGAACCGAGTTCCCGGCTTTTATGGATAATCATAATCTCTGCAGCCGACTTGTCTTTGGTGTGTTGCTTCGATCTCCGCCATTGTACAAGATGGCGGATACGTGCGGGTTCTGATACGTCGGATGTTAATATGGTGCAAGCCCGCGACTTTCAATGTCATTTAACCGCTGATAATTGTTGTGAACATGGTTTGTTAGTGTGATATCTTGGTATGAAAGGTTGTCCATACATGGTGAGAGTTTGTATGAGAACCACTGTTGTTGGTGTGAACACTTTTTGGGTGCGTGAGTTGTGTTATGAATTGTGTTATTGTGGCTGAATGGTCATTGGTTGAGAGGGAAATATGAATAAACAAGTGAGTGTATAAAAGGTCAGTGTGTTAGTTAGTCGAGGGAGAGACCGGGAGAGAGACCGAGAGACTTTGTATAGAGAGACTGTGAGATTGTAGAGATCGTGAGTTTTTATTCCATACGAGTTGTTGATGACTTGATGTTTGTGTAGTGACCCCTGGATGGGACGACGTTTTTGTACAAAGTGAATAAAGAACTGATTTATGAAACCATGAGGACTTATTGGGGACTTAATTGTGTCGTTGAATGGACCCAGAGAAGAGACCCTAGACAACGAGCGTAGGCCGTGACGTATGAAGGCCGTAACGTTGGAAAGGTCGTAACAAGAATCACGATAAAACACCAGACTATCTGTCCAAAAGAAAATGTTCCAATTTTTTTATCACACCTTGAAATCCCAAGAAAACATTTTTAAAAAAGCTCAAAATTATGCCAAAAGCTGAACAAAATAAGCACAGACGCAATCGGGTCGTGCCTGTGAGGGTTTTGTTTTTTGTCTACAACTTTAAAAGTCATTGAATAGTCTCTTTTAAAACAGGCGGCAAAACTGACATCTTCCTGACGTCAGTGATTGGAATTTTTTTTTTATTATTGAAAACTCTTCCTGTCATTAAAGAGCTTGGAGCTAAACGTTTTTGGTAGCTGAGATTTACCAAAGGATTATATTGCATTGCTTGCCCAGCCAGTGAGAGGTCGGGTTAGATATGATCTGGCATTACTCTATTGTAGTGTTAAGTCAGAACGTGGGAGATAGGGTTAGTTATAAAGTGGTATTACTCTATTGCAGTGTTAAGTAAGAACGTTTGAGATAGGGCTAGATATAAAGTGGTATTACTCTATTGCAGTGTTAAGTCAGAACGTTGGAGATAGGGCGAGATATAAAGTGGTATTACTCTATTGCAGTGTTAAGTCAGAAAGTTGGAGACAGGGCTAGTTATAAAGTGGTATTACTCTATTGCAGTGTTAAGTCAGAACGTTGGAGATAGGGTTAGATATAAAGTGGTATTACTCTATTGTAGTGTTAAGTCAGAACGTGGGAGATAGGGCTAGATATAAAGAGGTATTACTCTATTGCAGTGTTAAGTCAGAACGTTGGAGATAGGGCTAGATACAAAGTGGTATTACTCTATTGTAGCGTTAAGTCAGCAAGTGGGAGATTGGGTTAGATTACAAGTGTCATTTTATTTTCCAGTCATTTCTACTGAAAGGCGAAATCTCTATGACTTTCTTTGATTTTGGTAGTTTTCAAAATTTTATTTGTCATTTGTGAAGAGAAAACCAACGATTGCCCCCCCCCCCCCCCAGCCCCAAAAATCGAGACAAAAAACTGTATATAACTAAATACGACTGAACAAAACTAAAATATCACTAAATGTATTACTATATAAGGCTATGTCACTAAATATGACTAATATAACTAGATATCACTAAAGATAACTATGTAAAGCTGTATGACACAATGCATTATTAAATTTATTTTTGTTTGTTGGCATCCGTCCGTCACAAGGTGACGATAATCCACAAGGCCTGGGATTTTTCTCTAGGATTATAAGCTGGTTCCCAACAGAAAATCGCCTCTGGATAATCCCAAGGGGATTATCGTGGATGATACAGCTTGGCACCAGTGGCGTCGCAGGAGTTGTCTGAATGTTTCATTTTATCAATGTTATCCGCCTTTCGGGACTCCATCTCCAGGTTTGAATTCAGAGTTTTCTTCTCTTAGATGAGTTGCCGTCCAAGGTTAACGAGTACTTTCCACCCGGGGTGCTGGTGTTGTTTTTGCTTGACTGGGCTTTGGCGGGGATTGAACTCCAGACCATCAACTTGAGCACCCATGTCATTATTAAATATAACTATCTAAATAAATATAACTATATATCACTAAAGATAACTTAATATAACTAAATATAACTATATATAGCTATATGACACTAAATATAAATTTAATATAACTATATATAACTATATATATAATTTAATAAAACTAAATATCTATATATATTAAACTATATATAGCTATATCACTAAATATAACTAAAAATGACTATATATAAATAAATATTACAAAAAATAAAGCATATGAAGAAGTCCTTTTATTTTAATTACCAACATGTCTCTACGTTCCTCAATATTCCAGAGTGCAAAGGCAATGCAATGGCAAAAAATAATGTATTTATTTATTTTATTTTTTGCTTCCAAATTGTTGCTCTTAATAACAATTCAGGTCCCTTGGGTGCCATGTTATTTCTGTTGAGATAGCTGCACAGGAATGTCGGCTCCATTTTTTTTTTTTTTTTTTACAAATATGATCTCCCCCCAGTGGATTCCTTCAGAAACTTGCCTGTAATGGCGATCTCTCCAGTGGATCCCTTCAGAAGCTACGGATAAACAGAGACCCTATTTTACTCCTCTTCTCCCCCCTCCCCAACCCCGGAAAAAAGGGCGGGGGGAATAAACAAAAGCCCTCAAATAATTCTTTGCATACTAAACAAAAATGTGCACACACAAAATTATCCTAATGACTATCGATTCTCGTGGAGTTATTATCCATGACAAGGTCATGGTCAACTAAGAGCTACGTCAACAAGGTCTTTGATGGCATATTTTCATCAAATGTTACGCCAAAGAACTTGTGCGTGATTACTAATCTTCCAGCTAGTGTCTTCCCAGGTGGCGAATAAGGGAAATCCCACAAAATATGGCGGGTACCTGGAAATAATATACCCAGGGCGCATCAAAATCAGAACCTACCGCCATCTAGGAAGTGGAGGGATCCATAAAGGCTAGGGACCCGACCCAATACAAAGGCAGCTACTTTGAGAGCTGCAATGGACAACCCCTACCCCAGCCTGACAACCCTGTCACGTACAAAAATAAAATATTACGAAAACTAAACGTTATAAGAAAAAACGGTCTGATCATGTGAGATTTCGACCCATGCCTGAGCAAAAATATTATATACGGATAGCGGCGTGAATTGAACTGAGTCTACATAGAGCGGGAGCATTGTCCCGCCTTAGTATGTCTATACTGGCTGCTCGCTAGTATGAGTCGGAACTGCCTGCCATGGCCTCGTCGCTGACTGCAGAGCAGTGGACCAGCCCATTATTTATCTTGTAAATCATGGAGAGCCCAGATAGTCGTCGTTCTTCCAGTAGTGACCTGCCCAGTGTTTCCAGCATGCTGCCAACACTAGAGGTATTCCTGTAGCGTTTCAGGACAAAGCGTGCTGCCCGTCGCTGTGCCGCCTCCAACCTGTCGATGCTATTCTGGGTAAATGGGTCCGACACTGAAGATGCATAATCTAAAAGCGGCCGGACAAAGGCTCTTTAGGCTCTTTCTTTCACACTGGAGTTTCTTATCTTTAGATTACGCCTTAAGAACCTTAACCATATTAACATTGTTAATATGCTCGTCCCATCTGACCTCTCTTTGAATGGTAACACCCAGGCACCTAACAGAGGAAACTGGCTCAAGTAAATGGCCATGCAGTTCGTAGTGGTAGTGTAGAGGAGTACCTGGGGGACCCCTGACTTAACACCGAAAATTAGCCAAAGAAATCGCTCCTGCACTGACAATTGCTACCGTTTATCACAGTGCAGATGGTGCATCTGAAAAGTGCAATTTTTCAAAATATATCTATTCTGAGTAGACACTGGGATCCAATGTAGACACCGTGATCCAATGTGGACACTGTGATCCAATGTGTTTCCCATTCCTTTTCCCAAGTTGAGATTCAGGATGAACCACAGATCTGAAGGAATCTGTTGGTCTAGGAAATGTGTCCCAGCTTCAACTGTATTCATACCATTTTCAGATTCAATTGTATTCATACCATTTTCAGATTCAATTGTATTCATACCATTTTCAGATTCAAATGTATTCATACCATTTTCAGATTCAATTGTATTCATACCATTTTCAGATTCAATTGTATTCATACCATTTTCAGATTCAATTGTATTCATATATACCATTTTCAGATTCAATTGTATTCATACCATTTTCAGATTCAATTGTATTCATACCATTTTCAGATTCAATTGTATTCATACCATTTTGCCAATCGTGATGAAAACATTAACCGGTTCCTCAGAGAAGGAAAGCTGACTCACCATTTCCTTGTTGATGCCTATTGCAAGACCGAGGGACACCGTTTAAATCGGTTTTGAAAAAAAAAGAGTCAAAAATACAATAAGAGCTGAAGACTATGAAGTTCTTGACCGATTTGTGAACAACCCCAATTAGATAGCTATCGTTGAACTCAGTGTACCTTACCTTCCATTTACATTCAGTCGGAAATAGTTTCAATTGAGACTTGCTTTTTGCTATGACCATCAACAAATGCCAATGAAAAAAACCAGAATGAATTGAGTTTGTATTCGTTTGCCATCTCCAGCCTTAAGTCACGGTCAACTTTTATTGTGGCGTTTACAAGAACAAACTCCTTTCAACTAGTCATGGTAAAAGTCTTAGGAACTGAATAAACAAGGCAACTTAAAGAAAAAACTACTGAGCTTACACCAAGAATGTTGGTCTACAAAGACGCAGTGGCGTAGCGAGCTTAACTCGCGCCCGGGGCACAATACCTTTTTAGCGCCCCCCCCCCCTATTCGAAAACCATACAATATTATATGTGAAATATACCATTTGGCGCCCCTTTGTGAGTAGCGCCCGGGGCATGATGCCCCCCTTGCCCCCCCCCCCCCAATCGCTACGCCACTGCAAAAACGTTTTCGTACAATAATTGAATTTCATAGCCGGCGTTGGCTTTATCAGTATGTGCCAATAAAAATGTTAGCCCCTCGGACATAGACCGGGTAATGCAGCTAGTTGGTATCTATTTACTATTACAATTAGTTTAATTCAAAACTTGGAATAGTTGTGAGGGACTGGTTTCAAGGTGTATCCGAAATAATTTAATAGCGGAGCAAGATATGTGTTTATGTTTTAAAAGAAAAGACAGGCAAATTAATTACTAATTTGTAGGCCTGTATTAAAATTTCGTTTCATGCCATCCCTTCTTTCTTGTGCTAATGTAATGTAATGCAATGACAAGGCACAAAGTCTTTCAAAAATAAACTTGAAAGGGGAAGAACCCAATGTAAAAGTTAAAAATGAAATACTCGCATTAATTCCCTTATCCTTTTCAAATTGTGTAACTTTATCATGTATAATAAATCAACGTCGAAACGTTGTAGTCAGGATGGCCGAGCGGTCTAAGGCGCTGCGTTCAGGTCGCAGTCCACTCTTGTGGGCGTGGGTTCAAATCCCACTTCTGACAATTTTTTTTATTTTTCCTTTCAAATGTTTTACTGTTCATCACTACTTATTTATTGCGTTCTTTCGCTCTTCTATTTGATTGACCAGAAAATAGATGGAGGAACTGACACTTTTAGAGCATATTCTAAATAGACTTAAATGTACAGCTCAGGTAAAGAAGAAAAAAAAAAAGCAATTATCCAGGTAAATTACCGTTGCCTCCAACTCCAGTAGTATTGGCAAGGTCACCAGGATCCCAAAACACGTGTGTCTTTACGTGCGTCAAAGCTTTCCAGGCACAAAGAACAATCACAAGTAACATGTGCGCTCACCGTCTAATATACTTATAGCTTTGATCATCATGTCTCCGTGCGATGAAAGGAGCAACTAATAATAGTAATTGACCAGGTGGTAATACTTTTTAAAAGAAATTTATAATATAATAGTAATACATATGCTCTTATGCATCTTACAGTCGGAAACAAGGTGGTGCTGAGAAAAAGCCGTGCCTTGGGCGAAGTCTGAAAATGCCGCCCCCACAATGTATAGAATTCAGTGGCGCCCACCGTGGGTCAGTATAAATTATAAAAATATTCTGCCGCCACGTGTGTCGTTGTGGAGATTATGGGATTGTGTCGATTGATTCGCTATAAAGGTCCTTATCTAAAAATTATTTTGGCGCCCCCTGACGTTTTCGCCCGGGTCTACCCGCACCCCGCCAGGGGGCCTGGTTTTCGCATAGCCCTGCTCTGATACGTTTCACAGAACGCCTTTGAATGGGGCCTTTGAATGGGGCCTTTGAATGGGGCCTTTGAATGGGGCCTTTGAATTGGGCCTTTGAATGGGGCCTTTGAATGGGGCCTTTGAATGGGGCCTTTGAATGGGGCCTTTGAATGGGGCCTTTGAATGGGGCATTTGAATGGGGACTTTGAAT
Source organism: Omphiscola glabra (assembly GCA_964017045.1). Classification (NCBI taxonomy): domain Eukaryota; kingdom Metazoa; phylum Mollusca; class Gastropoda; family Lymnaeidae; genus Omphiscola; species Omphiscola glabra. The sequence continues at coordinate 23,038,715 of OZ024810.1, read as the reverse complement.
GGGGCCTTTGAATGGGGCCTTTGAATGGGGCCTTTGAATGGGGCCTTTGAATGGGGCCTTTGAATGGGACCTTTGAATGGGGACTTTGAATGGGGCCTTTGAATGGGGCCTTTGAATGGGGCCTTTGAATGGGGCCTTCGAATGGGACCTTTGAATGGGGCCTTTGAATGGGGCCTTTGGCCCACAAGTTTTGATTCCCTGCTCTGTGTTACCATTCCATGCGTCTACAGCAGCTACGTCGGACATTTGGGGGAAAGTCATAGTACTATGAAGATTTTACGAAATCGTAGATTCTAGAGCAGTGTTGGCCAACCCCACGGGGGATCGCATGCGGCCCGCCACGGCGAAAATTGCGGATGGCTGTTTTTAAAATCACAAATGAAGATATTCTTTCACAATTCAGTTGACGAAGATATCGATTGGGAGAAGTTACGTGAGAGAAGAAAAGCAATGATGTCACATTAGTTTAATATTTGTTATGTTTTTTTGTTTTTTATTATGAAGCTTTTCATTTGATTAAGAAACAGATAAGCATTTCTGTACAGCATTTCGTGGGTGTTTATTTTGTATATAAGTTGTGATGACATGCGGCCCGCCAACGGTTTACTGACTCTCGAAGTGGCCCGCGAAAACTTTTGGGTTGGCCTACACCGTTACAGATTCTAAAAAAAAATTTACTTTCACTTTGTTCTGATATAATCAGTCATTTATTAGGGGAATAAACAGATTACTTATCCTACTCAGGATTATATCCTGTCAACCCTCAACTCCACCCCCCTCCCCCAAAGTACTCTTTAATAAATAATAAAAGTAATACTAATAAGACTCCCGGAAATAACCGCCACTGCTTCTGTCCATCCCCGTGGCACATAATTTGTGTAGCACAGCGGTTCTCAGCCTGTGGGTCGCGAATGACCCTTTATCAGGGGTCGCGTAAGACCATCGGAAAACACCGATACCCTACAGTTATGAAGTAGCAATGAAAATAATTTTGTGTTTGGGGGTCGCCACAACTTGATAAACTGTTATAGAGGGTCGCGGCATTAAGGAGGGTTGAGAACCACTGGTGTAGCATAAGGGCAGTGGGCTGTATCCTTCGTAGCGTAGGCCTAGTCAACTCAACGCAAGTGATTTCAATTTTGTTTCCTTGGCAGGGAGAGTTTAGTTCAAGGGAGAGGACGCTGCGCGCCGCGCCTTGCTGACCCGTGAATGACCTCCGGACCACGCACGTGCCAAGTATCACGCGTCGGGAGAAGACAAACTATCCGTGACGCTTGGCGCGGGAAATTTTGACCTGGCTCTTGTAAAAGCAGTGGCGTAGTGAGGGGGGAGCAAGGGGGGCATCATGCCCCGGGCGCTACTCACAAAGGGGCGCCAAATGGTATATTTTACTATATATTGTATGGTTTTCGAATAAAGGGGGGGGGCGCTTAAAAAGGTATTGGGGGGCGCTAAAAAGGTATTGTGCCCCGGGCGCGAGTTAAGCTCGCTACGCCACTGTGTAAAAGATGTGCGTCCGGTTCTTGTAGGAAGTTTGGCACGTTTGACGTATGTGTTGAGTCTTTGTTCATGCGGAGTGTGTTACTGACACTGTCTGCAGCACTGACCACTGACTGAACTGATACTAGCCAGGGTCATAAGAGAGTAATCTCAGACCTTCACCAGAATATGTGTGTTAGTGAATTCAGAACTTTTTGTTTAAAATTATTTTTATTTCTTATTTTCGAAGATAACGTGATAAAATGCATAATGGGGGCCGGGGGGGGGGGGGGCTTAGTGGAAAGGATGGGGTAAATAGTGTTAATAATGGCATGTAAGTATTGTAAGCGCAACTAATGCATGCAGTGGCGTATCTACAGCTAGTGCCGCCAGGGGTGTGACAATATTTACACCTACGTCTTCCACTAAAAAACTCTGCAGCTGTCCGAAAATGACGCCCCTCAATATAAATAAACAAAATTATTCCCACCTCCCGGGGGACCATACCCCCACCTTTCATACGCCACTGAATGCATGATATTGGATTGGGGTTGTTTATCAGGTCGAGAGCCTGTTGACGAAATTGATGTCAACTTGACCAGATTTAGTTTCAAGGTCATTTCAAACCGTTAAGCTACCTTACGCCACTCGTTTCATTCAAGAGCAGGCGTGGCGCGCCCCCCCCCCCCCCCCCCCGTGGGTTAGTTGGATGGTTGACTCGAACGACCTGTCTCTAACCATGACTTATTAAATATAGAATGTTCACTACATGATAGGTTAACACACTAACCCCCCGGGGCAGTGGCGTAGTGAGGGGGGGGCATCATGCCCCGGGCGCTACTCACAAAGGGGCGCCAAATGGTATATTTTACTATAATATTGTATGGTTTTCGAATGGGGGGGCGCTAAAAAGGTATTGTGCCCCGGGCGCGAGTTAAGCTCGCTACGCCACTGCCCCGGGGGTCCAGTCATCGGGCTGTTGACAGCAGCTGGCCGGTGAGTGATTGGTGCGGTACATGGGTTGTGTCCGTCAATATGATGAATAGTACAGAAGTACTGAAAAGTGTATGGAAGCAGAAAATTATATCTCACACATTGAAGGTTTGGGTTGTTTATTTAATTTTTTTATTGTTCGTTTTTTTTTTTTAAAGTAGGTAACTTTGCGTGATTAGTGATGCGGGTACGGTGCTGGACTTTTGGGGGTCGGGAGGTCGGTCGCCCAAACCCAACTTTCTATTATGGTCTCCTGGGTAATGTGACGTTTGGCGGTCCATGTGACTTTTTTTTTAGATATGTCCTTATTTATATATGTATATATATATATATATATATATATATATATATAGCAGGCATTTTTCCTGGAGTGTTAAACCCATGTAATGAGGGGCTGTTGCTTGTAACATCGTATGTAGCAATGGAGTTAATGCAGTAATATAGCAATGTAGTTATTGTAGTAATATAGCAATGTAGTTATTGTAGTAATATAGCAATGTAGCTAATGTAGTAATATAGCAATGTACGGACCTATAGCATAGCTTCGACGCCATTTTATGGATCAGACTGTAATATTCACCATCCCTGCTGCTCACCATCCCTGCTCCTCACCATCCCTGCTCCTCACCATCCCTGCACCTCACCATCCCTGCACCTCACCATCCCTGCACCTCACCATCCCTGCACCTCACCATCCCTGCACCTCACCATCCCTGCTCCTCACAATCCCTGCTCCTCACCCACCATGTCACATTACGTCTAACTAAAAGTTTTACCCACCTAACTTGTTACCTGACGAAATCTTGCTTTGCGTTGTATGGCTTCTTCGTAAAGGCGCACTTGTGTTCCTTATCACCTACTGGCACCCCAACATTGCACGCCCAAAGGTAGAACTTTGTTCTTTATCAATATTGCCTTCAAGTACTAATAAATACAGTTGCTGTCAACGAGTGACTGTGTGAGTGCGGGGGAGCTGCGCTGGGCCTGGTCACTATGAATAATAAAAATGACACAAATGCCAAACATTGAAAAAGGATATTTACTAATTCATAAGATTATTTTATGCTGTAGCAAATGTTGAAGGAATAAAATAGTGGGAAACACATGTCCTCGTCAACCCATGATGATACCGTAGTAGCGTATCCCACACGTGACGCCAGAATGGGGGCACCTTTAACTGCGAGAGGGGGAGAGAGAGAGAGCTAAGTGTGTAATGCGTTGCAGTGACTTAATTTCTCTGCGGAGTGTGAAAGAAGAATGCAAATTTCTACGGGCAATATGAACTATTAACACACGTAACTTGTAAACAAATTCGGAGTAGGCCTACTTATCACAGTGCAGTCGATGTACCCAGTCGATAACTAACAGCAACAGGGAGCTCGGTGAGGTAAGTGGAGTGATTTACTTAGAAATTTGACATTTAAGAAAAGGCCAAAAACAGTTGACGTGGTTCACGCTTAGTTTAGCTCTAGACTTGAGATGTGTTGGGGGACGACTTCACTACGTTGGCAGTGCTGGGTGATCATGCGTGGGTGTGCATGCAGGCTACCACCTGCTATTTAGAACACGTTGTCCTCACGATATTATTTGATACATTCATAATATTACTCATTACTTATCTGATAATTATAGAGTCACATGTGGACTATCTCAGATTCAGCGCGTGTAATGTCTCAGTCTCAGTGTCTATGTCTATGTAGCCTAATTGTAATTTTAATATGTTTCTCATTTCTACGGCCGGCAGAACTTTAATATACTTATACTTGTATTGAACGGAAGTCTAGAGGTTGTAGTAGTTGTTCTTTGTTAAAAGGCCTGTTACTATGACTTATGACGCTACATTTCTACTTGGCTGTTATTTTTGCCCTACCCACTACGACTACTGTTGCTGTAGGAGGATGTAAAGTACGTTCACTCTTCTAATCACCCACTGCCCTATCGCCTGGTGTTATAGTTATAGTTATAGTGAAAGGGAAACGTGGTTTGTTTTTGTTATTTGGTTGATTCTGACACAGTTGGGACGAACTCGGCTTGCCTTCTCACGTTAAATCTGTTTTTTTTTTGTTTGAAATCCTGGATTAGTGTGCTATGAAATACGTTGATTGATACTGTTAGTTAGTGCTAGGCCCGATTGTGATCTCAATCTTGTCTTCTTATTGGTGTTACACCAAAGGTTTGTTTATTGTTTAAAGGTATATTATGATTGATTGAGTCCAGCCATATGTCATATGTGGCTCTATCATCTCTATCACTGTAATAGATCTAGGCAATTCTATATGTTTATTTATGAAATAAAGCAGTAGGCCTACATAATATTATGAATTATTATTATGGAATTATTTATGCCCACATTATTTTATTTACAAGGCTCACCAATAAGTGTAATAGTCAGGGCCGGATTTACAGACAGGCCGACTAGGCCGTGGCCTAGGGGCCCCGCGAAATAAAGGGCCCCAAAATTGGGAGTAGTAGGCCTATATAAAAAAATATATTTTTGAATTTAAAAAACTTAGCAATATTTTTTATTTTTCAAAATGGGGCCTCAAATTTTTTTTGGCCTAGGGCCCCTAAAATTGTAAATCCAGCCCAGGTAATAGTATATGAATTTATCTTATTGATTAGCTTTTTATAAGATTGTTTTAGTTCTAAATATTAAACGGTTGTAAGAAATATTTAATTTGTTAGTTCTGGTAGTAAGACTGTACTGTTAATACCATTGTACTGGTGGTAAAAATGTACCTGTAGTCTACTGTAGTACAAATTTACTGGTAGTACAACTGTACTGTTAGTAGTAGTAGCATTATACTGGTAGAACAAATGACTGGAAGTACCATGTAGTACAACTGTACTGGTAGTACCATTGACCATTGTTTTTTTTGTACTGGTAGTACCACTGTGCTGGTAGTACAAATGTACTGTTGGTAAGTACCATTGTGCCATTGTACTGGTAGTACAAATATACTGGTATTAACCATTTTACTGATAGTACCAATGTATTTGTAGTACCACTGTATTGGCAGTGAAAAAGCTAAGATGTTTAGGCCTATACATGGGCGCCCGCAAGTAGTGGCAAGGTGGGGCACTTGCCCCCCCTTCCCCCCTGGATTGATTGATTAAAAAGTTTTCTTAGACAAAAATAGACAAAAAATTTATTAAAATAAAGAGAAAGTATTTTGCCCCCCCCCCCCCCCAATATTTTGCGCCCCCCCCCTAGAAAATTTTCTGCGGGCGCCCATGGGTCTATACAAATCAAAGTAGTTCTGTCCAAATCAATGAAGTTAACTTATTTACCTATTGATTCCTGTCATATAAAAAAAGAATAGTTTTAATATATAAGCATTAAGTATAAATATAATATAGATAAGTATTGACATCATTTCAACATAGTGATACAATCAAAACTGTTCTAATTCTGGCTCTTACAATGCCTAACAAATGTGTTATCATATCATTGATTACAAGACCTGTGTGTACATCATAACAAATTATTTAAGAGATGACAAAAAATATAGGAGCCAGAATGGTGGGCCCTTAAAATATAGAAGTAGTAGAAGAAGAAAATGAACACTTATTTTAACAGCTAAACAAAATGGCATTTTCAAGTCTCCAATATTTAAAAATTCAATAAAATAAATATAGTTAAATTTGAGTTCTATTAAGTTTATTTGAAACTGCGACTAGTTATTTATAGTTCAAGTTATTATGATGTTGAATAACAATGAAAATCTTCTAATATCTCCCAGGAATCAGGCTGGGTAATTTACAGTGGCAACAGATAATCCCCAAGAAGTAAAATGTAAGTTTGAAAAACTAAATACTAAAATGATCTCACATCTTATCAGCCTTAACCAATGAATATGTTTTTGAAAAGGAAAGTGTGCTAAGTGAAAGACTTTCTGAACGTTATCACACATGTTATGACCACTATTTTATCTCCATTTATGTCATTTCTCTTTTTCTTCATTTTCATGTACATAGCCTTTGAGTGTTATTGTTGTTAACAATTTTTTTTTTTAAATGTGGGTTGATAAAATGTTGCTATTTACGGGGAGGGGACATCCCCACATCCACCCTGAATATATCATGGTTGATCTCACTGTTGTAAGGAATAATGTTAACATACACATATTTTGCATTGCCCAAGTCATAGACTACCGGTACATCTTCCCTTGCACTGTCTGAGTCATAGACTACATCTTCCCTTGCACTGTCTGAGTCATAGACTACATCTTCCCTTGCACTGTCTGAGTCATAGACTACATCTTCCCCTGCACGCACTGTCTGAGTCATAGACTACATCTTCCCTTGCACTGTCTGAGTCATAGACTACATCTTCACCTGCACTGTCTGAGTCATAGACTACATCTTCCCTTGCACTGTCTGAGTCATAGACTACATCTTCCCTTGCACTGTCTGAGTCATAGACTACATCTTCCCTTGCACTGTCTGAGTCATAGACTACATCTTCCCTTGCACTGTCTGAGTCACCGACTACATCTTCCCTTGCACTGTCTGAGTCATAGACTACATCTTCCCTTGCACTGTCTGAGTCATAGACTACATCTTCCCTTGCACTGTCTGAGTCATAGACTACATCTTCCCTTGCACTGTCTGAGTCATAGACTACATCTTCCCTTGCACTGTCTGAGTCATAGACTACATCTTCCCTTGCACTGTCTGAGTCACCGACAGATAAATGAGAAGTAAAACAACAAACACTCAGAAAATTGTAACATTTTACACAATCACTGCAATCTCTGCAATCCTCTTCACATCACGTAGGAGGCCAGGGCTGCACCCTCTCGCATCACTTTATCAGATAATTTGATTGCTCAAGTGGTCAAAAAGTTTGGTTTGTAGTAACAAATGCCAAGAACATGCCGCAGCTTTGCTTGTGTTGACAGGTCCTGATGTAGGACTTAAGAACATGCATGATCCACGATGGCCAACGTTTGATGTTACCTGTGTGGCCAACATTTGATGTTACATGTATGGCCAACATTTGATGTTACCTGTGTGCTGTCCTCTCTAGGGCAGTACTTAAGGAACAAAATTTATGTTTCACTCTCCTCCAAGTCTCATTTAGTATGCCTCCTATGTCATTAATATAAGATTTGCATCAGCATACCCATATATATGGCGTATGTGTTGAGCATTAAAATTTGCCATAGAGCCTGCCTCTGCCAACCAATGTCATGTAGCTATTTGACACAGAGCCTGCCTCTGCCAACCAATGTCATGTAGCTATTTGACACAGAGCCTGCCTCTGCCAACCAATGTCATGTAGCTATTTGACTCAGAGCCTGCCTCTGCCAACCAATGTCATGTAGCTATTTGCCATAGAACCTGCCGCTGCCAACCAATGTCATGTAGCTATTTGACACAGAGCCTCCCCTTGTCAACCAATGTCATGTAGCTATTTGCCACAGAGCCTCCCCTAGTCAACCAATGTCATGTAGCTATTTGCCACAGAGCCTCCCCTTGTCAACCAATGTCATGTAGCTATTTGCCACAGAGCCTCCCCTTGTCAACCAATGTCATGTAATTATATGTCATGAAGCATTCACTTATCAACCAATGTCATGTAGCTATTTGACACAGAGCCTCCCCTTGTCAACCAATGTCGTGTAGCTATTTGCCACGGAGCCTCCCCTTGTCAACCAATGTCATGTAACTATATGTCATGAAGCATTCACTTGTCAACCAATGTCATGTAGCTATTTGCCACAGAGCCTCCCCTTGTCAACCAATGTCGTGTAGCTATTTGCCACAGAGCCTCCCCTTGTCAACCAATGTCATGTAGCTATTTGCCACAGAGCCTCCCCTTGTCAACCAATGTCATGTAACTATATGTCATGAAGCATTCACTTATCAACCAATGTCATGTAGCTATATGCCACAGAGCCTCCACTTATCAACCAATGTCGTGTAGCTATTAGCCGCAGAGCCTCCCCTTGTCAACCAATGTCATGTAACTATATGTCATGAAGCATTCACTTGTCAACCAATGTCATGTAGCTATTTGCCACAGAGCATCCCCTTGTCAACCAATGTCGGTTAGCTATTTGCCACAGAGCCTCCCCTTGTCAACCAATGTCATGTAGCTATTTGCCACAGAGCCTCCCCTTGTCAACCAATGTCATGTAACTATATGTCATGAAGCATTCACTTATCATCCAATGTCATGTAGCTATATGCCACAGAGCCTCCACTTATCAACCAATGTCATGTAGCTATATGTCATAGAGCCTCCCCTGTCTACCTATGTCATGTAACGATTGAGCTTTAGAAATTAATGATCTTATTGTTGTAAGTTTGAGATTTATGATATACAACTATATATGTTTTGTTATTTGGCTCATAATTTCTTTTATTAAATTTTGTCTTTAAAAATTTATTCTAAATAGATGTCCAATTTTCCCCAGGGCACCTGTTATCGCTACACTTCTGACCAATTTTGCCAACATCGCCCTGAGAAGTCCTGTGAGGGATGATGATGTCATTGATCAGTTGAACCACTGGGCCACAGTTGGCCTACTCTTTGCTCTGGCCATGGGTATGTGACTGGCATAAAGAGTGTAAATGATCATCATTTATATTAATAAAACCAGCTATAGCAATATAGGCACCCTGGCTATAAGCAGGGCCAGCCTTAGCAATATTGGCCCTGGGCTATACGCATTTATTTAGATTTTGGGTCCATACATGATGTGAGCAGACATAAGTTGTTATGTTTCATGGCCAAAATGTTGCAATCGAAGTTGATGGTTACTCTGATTGTCTTCTCTCTTGTGAAGTTCTGAGTACAATTCATTAACCAAATTGAACAAGGGACATGTTCAAGGGCTATATTAAATACCGGTAGATATGTTCAAGGGACATGTTGGACTACATGATGTACAGAAATCGACATGATGCTTATTGCCAGCCATTCAAACTATGTTTTCCTTTTAATTACTTTGTTATTAACCTAAGAGAAGCTATTTTGAAAATATTGTTAATTAGAAACTTGGTTTTGTTAAATCAGTTTCCAATTAGATTTTTTGGGGGGAAAATATCAAATATATGGTGTTGTTTAATATGAATTAAACAGTTTTTTTTTTTTTAATTTTTTATTTAGGAGCTGGAGCTAAACAGTATGTCGGGGACCCCATCCATTGTTGGGTTCCTGCCCAGTACACTAAAAAACACTTCCAGCAGTATTCTGACAGCTATTGTTGGGTTTTTCCAATGTACAACATTCCATTTGAGGAGCCCATACCGTTTGCCCCAGATGATAGGTAAATATCAGCCCTCTGGTCCTCTCTTTACTGTCCTATGTCCTCTCTTTACTGTCCTATGTCCTCAAACAGTCTTATAAGGTACGCTGTAGGCCCAGTGACATAATTAGAACAAGCCAGGTTGAGTTGCCCTTACTTGAGTCAACAGATCCACACAAAAAAAGGAATTGCTATTGTCATTACAATTAATTGTAATTGATGTACTCATTTATTTCATGTTAAAATCTATTTTATTTTCTTGTCTCTATCCTCTTATTATTTTATTGTCTCTATCCTCTTAATGTAAATAATTCAAGCTTGAAGATTGCTTCGCTCATACAATGTGAAATTTCTTTTTTTTCCACCAAAATTACCTTTTGAAAATAGAAATGGATAACAGTTATTAATTTTACTAGAAAATTACACCTGTGCTTCACTTGGGGGGAGGAAGTGGAAGTAAAGGCCTGTGGTTGTTTGATGTTTACAAATAATGTGTACATGTTTTTTATTTCAAAGTAAAAGTGCAATGTGCAAAATGTGTATTCCTTTAATCGCATTATTTAAATTACATTTAATCAGTTATGGGCCATAAAGTCAGAGAGAGCAACAACGAGCATAAATAGTAATGTGGAAAAAAATAAACTTAATAAAGCACTTGTTTTTTAAACAATGCTTACTGTTGGATGTAAGCAGATGTAGATCATGTAAGCGGATTTAGATCATGTAAGTGGATGTAGATCATGTAAGCAGATGTAGATAATGTAAGCAGATGTAGATTGTGTAAGCGGATGTAGATTGTGTAAGCGGATGTAGATCATGTAAGCGGATTTAGATCATGTAAGTGGATGTAGATCATGTAAACAGATGCAGATCATGTAAGCAGATGTATATCATGTAAGCGGATTTAGATCATGTAAGTGGATGTAGATCATGTAAGCGGATGTAGATCATGTAAGCAGATGTAGATCATGTAAGCAGATGTAGATCATGTAAGCACACGATCTGCTCCCCTAACCCCAATTCCTCTCTCATCCCTGATCTTGAATGTCGTTCCAAATCACTTTCCAAATGGTTCAATTCTCTGTAAATCAATGTTTCTGTTTACATTCAATAAAACTTCACAAACTCACCAACCTTTTGTGATTTTTTTTGTTTATCATTTGCCACATCCTTGGTGAGCAACTGGAATACACTATTTCTATTTAACACTTGAAAATCCATTGAAGAGATTGTTGATCTCACCCGCCTCAACACTTTTTTTATTGCCACGTTCATAAACAAAATCATTTTCGACTTGTTCCTACGATGCAAAAAAAAAGGCTAATTTCCCTGAATTTACTAACTTGGGACGCAACAAAAAAATAGTGGTTATTCCCACTGAGCACTCTGGACAGAAAGACGCGTCTGGGCTTTTCTTAGATATATCTCTTCAGTTTTGTTTTTTTTTTCGTTTCTTTTTTTAATGTCTCACATTATTCTAGTATTTTTATTTTCCCAAGTTCTAGTATTTTTATTTTCCCAAGTTCTAGTATTTTTATTTTCCCAAGTTCTAGTATTTTTCTTTTCCCAAGTTCTAGTATTTTTCTATTCCCAATTCTAGTATTTTTCTATTCCCAATTCTAGTATTTTTATTATCCCAAGCTCAAGTTCTTGTATTTTTATTTTCCCAAGTTCTAGTATTTTTATTTTCCCAAGTTCTAGTATTTTTCTTTTCCAAGTTCTAGTATTTTTATTATCCCAAGCCCAAGTTCTTGTATTTTTATTTTCCCAAGTTCTAGTATTTTTATTTTCCCAAGTCAGCCAGACTAAATCTTCCATTTTGCTCCAGTTGGGTTTTTTTTTTTTGTGTGTTATGTCTGAGAAGCCTGTTGGGGGCACTCTGCTCCTGAGCAGTGCAAATATCCCTTGTTTAACTAATGCTCAATCCTGTTTGAGGACCATTCCTTCCTTGCCAAATGTTGGCTGCTTAAAGTAAATACTCCTGTTGACATGTGGGAAGTGGCCAACCTGTCATGACATTTCTGTCTCCAGGCTAGAAATGGGATTCTCAAAATAATCACTGGGACATTTTTTGCATTTTTTCATTACAGAAACCTTTTAGTCATAAAAAAAATTTTCCTAAGGAAAGCCACTTATCATGATTTGTCAAAATTAAAAACAAAATTAATTTAAATTCATATATGACCTGAGAGATGCCTAACACAGAAACTCCCCTAATGCCTATTGCCATGAAAGTGAACAGGTTTTTATCCTGTTGATATCTATTTATAGCATTAAGCAGTGGTGGTACACACATAGCCTACAGTAGGCCTGGTGAGATTTGATGTTGTACTCTGTATCAGTGGTTCTCAAGATGAATCTGCAATACCTTTATTATAAAAAAAAAAATCTGGGTCAATTTTGTTCAACTATTGGTCAATGATTGGTCAGTGATTGGTCAGTGATTGGTCAATGATTGGTCAATGATTGGTGATATATGTGATGTGCCAGCTTGATATTTTTAATGTTTTTGAATAACATAAAGGATTTTTTTAAATAAAATTTTGACTTGTTTTATTAAAATGTATGAATCTCTTCTTTGCATATGGTACATCTTTCAATGGATTAAGACTTTTTATTGAGTTGAAATGTTAAGTGAGATTTTGGTTTCAAGTAAAAAAAAAAAATAAAAAAAAATCTGTTTTTAAATACATAGTCTAATTGTGATTGAAAGTCAACACAGGTTTGAAATGTAAGTGACTTGGGCCAAAAAAGATATTTAACTTCATTTTCCCAGACCTCAGTTCTTCCAAATGTATTGCCTGACCTCAGTTCTTCCAAATGTATTGCCTGACCTCAGTTCTTCCAAATGTATTGCCTGACCTCAGTTCTTCCAAATGTATTGCCTGACCTCAGTTCTTCCAAATGTATTGCCTGACCTCAGTTCTTCCAAATGTATTGCCTGACCTCAGTTCTTCCAATGTATTGCCTGAACTCAGTTCTTCCAAATGTATTGCCTTGCTGAGCAATATGCCACAATACACCTGATGTCAATACCTAGGACTTGTTTTGAGAATATTTTTTTTTTTTTCTTTCTGTCATGATCTGCTTGTTTCAAAGTTTGCATTATGTGGTAACACATTTATTTTCACTGTGCTGGTAACAATACATTATTTCTTTCCTCCAGGTGGTACAATGATATCGGCTACTACAGATGGGTGTTCATTGTATTCCTCCTCCAGGCTTTTCTCTTCAAGTTCCCACACTTGGTCTGGCAGCAGCTGAAGAACTACTCTGGCGTCAATGTCTCAAAAATCGTCGGCATGGCCCTGGACACGTCTATGCTGACGCAGGAAAAACGAGAAGAAAAAATGGGTCACATTGCCCATTTCATTGACCGTTGGCTAGTTACATATTCCCAGTACCGGTACAACGCTCTCACAAACTTCAGAGATAAATTTTCTCGGGTCATGTTTTGTTTCGGCAAACGATCAGGCACTTACTTAAATGGACTGTACATGTTTGTGAAGCTGCTGTACTTGGCCAATGTCATTGGTCAGTTTTTTCTGCTTTCCGCTTTTCTGGATATAAATTTTTGGATGTTTGGGATTAAAGCCATGGAGACGATGGCCAAAAAGGGAAACTGGCAAGATCATTACACGTTCCCTCGTGTCGGCATGTGCGACTACAAGATAAGACAACTCCAGAATCTGCAAACATTCAGTGTCCAGTGTGTCTTGTCCATCAATCTTTTCTTGGAGAAGATGTACCTGATTTTCTGGTTCTGGCTGGTCATGCTGCTCGTTTTCAACTCTGTCAACCTTTTCCATTGGCTGCTCAGAGCCCTTGTCCCGCACACTGGTGAAAACTTTCTTTCCAAGTACCTCACACTGCTGAACATCAACACGAAAAATGAGACGAAGATATTCAAAAGATTTGTGTCCAATTACCTGAGGACAGATGGAGTCTTCATGATGAGGATAGTGGCTGGGAACATCGGGGATATGTTAACACTGGACCTGGTGAATCAACTGTGGAAGAAGTACAAACAACAACACGGGTTAAAGGACAGCGAGGACGTGAACCAAAATTTGGGACCCAACGGTAAACCGCCAAGTCCAACGGCACCTGAGGTAGAGGACAATGATGATGACCTTCCGCCTAAGAAATTCGCCTAAGTACTTGGCAACAAACAAAACAAAATAAATTTTTAATAATTATATCTTTCCCATGGGGAAATTATGTTTGTGCATGAACATAAGTAAGAGACACTGGTCTGCATTGTGGTGTTCTGGTGTGCATTATGAACTTTTTGGTGTGCATTGTAAAATTTTTACAGATGCATTTTGTTTTCAAGAGATAATTTCTGGAGAAATCATCACACAGACTATTTAAACATTTTACTAAGTCATCTATTTTAATGGTACAACTTTATTTATTGATTGATTTTTATTTTAAAATGTTTTCTTTTGTTTTATATATAATAATTTTTATGTTTGTTTTTTTTTATATTTGTGAGGATGACAGCTTTTATTTAACTCTTTAATTGCTATGAGCTACTTGAACCATTAATTACTATGAGCAGCAGGTAGTGGCTTAAGAATTAGTTTTACTGTGAGAATGAACCAGTGACAGTACCAATCTAAATGCAGTAAAAGAATACATTAAAAATGTATTTTTCATTTCAGACCAATCTTTTTCAATATTTTTTTGGGGCATTATTCCATAAATAACTCTTAGAGGGTGTGTTCAAGTGAGACCATGTTAAAATCATTCGTATTTAAAAATTTGGAAATGTTTATTAAAATAAATACCAGTAATTATAGAAACCGAATGACTTCAATAAATTGTAAAAAAATATATCACAGGAAACTATTAAAAACCGGAATTTATCAAAATAAGAATTAAAAAATACTGGTGTAAACATAAAATAATGAAGGTTTAATTTAAGCTAATATAAGAAAGTGTTCACATTATTTTGGTCATCATTATTTGTTTCATCATTGGGCCGAGTAATTGTCTGATAATTTAAATTTTATGACAGACTTAAATGGATGCATTATTCTGCCATGTAGGCAATTTATTTTAGCCAAAAATCTGTCATTTATATAAAGGAATTTAATGATGTGCCTGGCATTAAATTGGTTCTGTATAATTTTCATGATTCTTGTCATAATCTCAAGATTTCTTCAAATAATGTTGTTCTTTTTAAAATAAATCAACAATGGGCATTGCTAGACCTATGCTTTTTTTTTTTTTTTTTTTGTTATCCAATATATTTTTTAGAAAAGATTTATCTTTGCTGGCATTATTAACAAATCTCCCACAATTTTTATTTTATTTAAAAAAAAAAAAACAACATTTTTTTTTTTGTGTGAGTCAAGATAGCAGAGTCAGATGCATTTTAATCCCGCTATAGGTTCATTGCTGTCTTAGTAATTTAGAAGTTGAATTTTATTTTATTACTCAGGGTTTACTTTCTTCCCAAGAATAGTTGCCGTTCTGGGCTGACGTTTTCATTCCCCATTGCTATTTACCCATTTATAGGGAATAATTTAAGTACTGATGAATTGAAAATGAGTTTGTTTAATAAATGAATTATTACAAGTTTAATAAACTTAATGTAATTAGTAAATAATTTAGAAGTTGATTTTCAATTATTTCTTTTTTACTGTTATTTGGTCTCATTCAACTTCCAATTTTGTTGCCCAAGTTGCAGGCCCAAATGCAGAATATGAAAAACACTAGACCACTTAATAAGCATGGTTCCCTAGTATATGCAATCAATTTCTCATCTTTAATGGTCAATTGTGTATTATTTTAAGTCAGATTGGGGGAGGGGGTGTGTTTACTTAGACAAATTATTTTTGAAAATTTTTGTAACAAGTTGTGATAAGTGTCCAAGTCCTTTTTATTTTAACATTTTTAGTCATTGGTAAATGAACTTTTTCATTTTGATGTCACAACCACCCTTTTTATTTCATTTCATCACAAATGTATCCATTCATCTCCATCTTATTTGTATTATGACATGATAAAAGTTAAAACTATGCTACACACTTAGATCAGCAGTTCTCAACCTGTGGGTCGCAACTCCTTTGAAGGTTGAATGACCCATTCCCAGGGATCGCCTAGGACCATCGGAAAACACATACGCTAACAGTTATGAAGTAGCAACAAAAATAATATTGTGGTTTGGGGGTCACCACAGCATGAGGGACTTTATTAAAGGGTCGCAGCATTAGGAAGGTTGAAAACCACTGACTTAGATTGATGAACAGATCCATTATCACATCTTAGACATGTGATTCTAATGTAAGAGTATATGCACATGTATAATTGGGGTAGTACCATTGGGTAAAGGCATTGTTACGTGAAGTTCTGTTGTTACATGAAGTTCTGTTGTTACATGACGTTTTGTTGTTACTTGAAGTTCTGTTGATATGTGAAGTTTTGTTGTTACATGAAGTTTTGTTGTTATGTGAAGTTCTGTTACTAAAATATGAATCCGAGTTTCAGTTGGAGACTGAAAAGGATTAATGATGTAACATTATGTGTAACAGTATGTGTAACAGTATATGATCTACACGATTACTGTTTCATTTTGTTCACGAACAAAATCAATCAAATTCTACAGTGATACATAAAGTATTGTTTAGACTATTATCATTTAAATGGTAGCTGTTTCAATACTTGATATATTTGTCCTCCAGCTTTCTTCCCTATAAACTTTCAACATCTGCGAACGCTTATACAGTGGTACAAACTATCTATTGTTATAAAGACTATTTTTTAGAAGCTCATACTTCCATTTTTAACACAAAAGAACAAATCACCAATGTGCATCTTAAGTAAAACATTAAATTTGATATGATGGACTAAAGTCTTAAGAAAAACATCAAATTTGATATGATGGATAACTTTTATCAAACGTCTGGAATCTTAACCGTTATTTTGGGGGCATGAATTGTCTTTTTTGCTTAAGAAACCATTGCACAAAATATTGTCTTTGCCCACAATTACATTAGTGGGTTTAATAGAATTCACTTCTTTTAATCAAAGATCAAACTTTTAAATCTGTGTTCATTCCAAAAGTTACCAACATCAAACGGTCAAAAAGGTAGCTATTTTTAATGGTCTTCCAGTTTAAAATCTTCTTAAAAAATTCCAGATCACATTTACATTCAGTTAAGCCAAATGCTCTTGTTGAAATTAAATTTAATGTCCAGTACACAAACCCAGCACAAGAAACATTGTCCATACTTTTGGACATGGACATAACAAGAAAATGTCTCAATGTGTTTTATAGAAATTATACTTCAATGAAACTGTGTCAGTCTTCATTTTAATGTTCTACTTGATCAATTTCTCTGTAACACAATGTTTTACAGTGTGAATATTTCCTAAACCTTTACATCCCCAAGAAGTGATAAAAATATGTCCTTAACTTTTGTTACACTTTTGGAATTTTTTTTTAATGCTTTTGTTAAAATAATTACTGTTTACACATTTCATCTGCAGCAATGTTTATTAATTAATTAAATTTTTTACATTTCCCAAAATGTATTCTGTGACAGACAAATGACATTTGTAACTTTAACAATGGTGCTTTTCAATCAATTCTATCATGTCACAGCATTCCACTTGTTTCCTAGGCATTAGTTTTGTGTCATATTCTCTGACAAAGATTGCATTTGTAACAATGATTATATTGGACAGTTATGTTATGTAACCCATTCATGAATTTGCCCT
This sequence comes from Omphiscola glabra, assembly GCA_964017045.1. Taxonomy (NCBI): domain Eukaryota; kingdom Metazoa; phylum Mollusca; class Gastropoda; family Lymnaeidae; genus Omphiscola; species Omphiscola glabra. The sequence goes on along the minus strand of OZ024810.1, from coordinate 23,021,253 downwards.
TTTAATGTGGACCTCACATGTTCAAATGTAAATGACTTTTAAATTATTGTTCCAATCCATTTAAAGTTTCATTACATCTTGTATGTAATGATGATAAGGCCCTGTCATGAGGACCAAATAAGTTATAAAATTCTGACCAGTTTTAATAAATTTTTCATTACTTTTTAAGATTCGCAGAAGTTGTATTAATTTTTAACAAAAAAGTGAAACTTAAAGAAGAAGGTGGGTGGGGGGTCCAATAAACCGGGGCATTAAAAATATATTGTGTTCTGTTTTGATAAGGTTGTGTTCTACCAGTCTTCCAACATTCCCTTCATGAAAATAAATTGGCGGCATCGGGGATGGGGGTGTCAAAACCCCACTTGCTGGTGGGGGGGGGGGGGGGCAAGGAAAATGAAGGGGTGGGGGAGCGTAGATTTTGTTATCATCTTGATTTGTAAAACCCTATTTGACAAATTTGATCCAATTAGATCAACTAATGCAGGCATTAGGATCATGTACAAACTACTGTGTAATCAGGCCAGGATTAACCGTTAAGGGATGTGCTTAGGACATCAGAAGAAAAAAATGCAATGAAAAATTCTAGACTTAAAAAAAGCTTACATAAATAGCCTAATATGTAGGAAAATATTTTCTATACTAAATGATGTGCCACATAATGTCACCATATCATCATCGGAACGTGAAAAGTATTTTCAGATGAGTGAAAAGCTGTAGCAGAAGGATGCAAAACACATGTACAGGTATGCTTAAAAAAATATGTCCTTGCATTTTGAATTAGTCCAAAAAAAAATTCTCTTCAGACCCCTCACCCAACTCCTCGACGGCTAATTTGTCGACCGCTCCTCCAATCCCATTTCCAAAAATCCTGGCCATGCCACTGAATGCCAATTGTTGATAGGCGTAACTTCCCAAATGTCAATTTTCTGTGTGGTTTTGCAAGGTCCTTCTCTTTCATCCGACTCACTAACCTCTTTGTGATGATGCTTCCTTTCCTTGCAGATGTATTTACATTGGACTGCATACGTACAAGGGTGGATTTGAAATTAAGGAGGTTGATCTTTTTATGTTATATGACTGCTTGTATGAAAAGCTGAAACATTGAAATAGTCAAATCTTTTCCAAAAAGCTTCATGAGAACACAAGGTGAATCTGTCGAACAAAATGCCCAAATAAAATATACTTTAAGCCCCGACAATTCAGTTTATTCTCAAACTGCACTAGCTGAGAACCAGTAGTTCATGTCATGTTATTTTTCGAGTTCTTGTCGTGACCTTAAACTGACCACTGTCAACTCAACTGTCAAATCGTTTTATTTAAATTGAAATTAAAACTGTTAACAATTTGTGAGTGTTTTTTTGTACAATGATTAATTTTTATAATTTTGTTGTTATTTCCATCGATGAATACATTCAGTGCTCTGGAACCAAGGACATCGATGAATACATTCAGTGCTCTGGAACCAAGGGTTTGTTAACAATATTTTATAAGCCTACACAGGTTTTCTTCTTTGAAAATCGTTTTACTGATCAATTTTTATTATTATACATCATTTTAGGTTGTACAAGATCTACATCCTTTCTCATCTAATCGTATTATGACATTTTTTAGCAAATTATACAATCATGTAGTTATATTTTAGTTAAATTAGCTGAACAACATTTAAAATATAACCCAACGCTATCCTCAGTTTTAAGACACCTTTTAATATGAAGAAAATGCCATTTTAAATTCGTAGCATTTTTTTTTACAACTACATTTATTGTAGATAATTTTTCTCTGTTCAGTTTATTTTTGTAGCCATTGTCTTGAAACACTTTTGACTCAATAATATGAAAATGATGTCAATAAAAAATTACCTTGTTATTTAAAACATATTGTGATTGATTATTGTCTTTAATTCTGTGTTTGTATAAATATGTTTGAAGTACAGCCACCTTGTAAAAAATAAACAAATTAAACAGCACTTGGCATGGCTTGGCTTAATTCTGCATCAGTGGATTTCAATGGATTGGAACTATAAATATATTGTACTTTGACAGCCTATTTTAGCATGGTTGCCAGAGGGACCGTTGCCACTGAACCTGGTAATCCATGACAGTAACCATCTATTTGTGGATGGATCTTGGCAATCCATGGTAGGTCCAATCTATTTTTGGAGAGTTGCCGTGGATTCTGGAAATCCATGACAGATCTCATACGCCCGATAAAAAATACTCAACTTACTGCTGAATTTCGAAGAACAGAATGCTGAAGAACAATTTTGAAGGACTGAATGCTTCAGAACTGAATGTTGAAGGACTGAATGCTGAAGGACTGAATGCTGAAAAACAATTTTGAAGAACTGAATGCTGAAGAACGGAACGAAGAACTGAAATGCAATGTTGAAATTAAATTTTCATAATTTATTGTCGCAGTGAAAAAAAAAGGGGTGGGGGTAAAAAACAAAGCTTCAATGTTGAGCATTTAAATGTATCTGTTTAACATTAAACTGTAGGCACGTGTTTAACATTGGACTGTAGGCATTTTTTTAACATGGAACTGTAGGCACTTGTTTAACATTGAACTGTAGGCACTTGTTTAACATTGAACTGTAGGCACTTGTTTAACATTGAACTGTAGGCACTTGTTTAACATTGGACTGTAGGCACTTGTTTTACATTGAACTGTAGGCACTTTAACATTGAACTGTAGGCACTTGTTTAACATTGGACTGTAGGCATTTGTCTAACATTGGACTGTAGGCACTTGTTTAACATTGAACTGTAGGCACGTGTTGAAAGATATAGGTTATGAAAGATATACGTGATGAAAGATATACGTGATGAAAGATATAGGTGATGAAAGAATTGGGTGATGAAATATACACGAGCATGAAAGATATAGGTGTATGCTCCAATTACGAAATATATCGATTGCACGAAGACCCAAAAATAGGGGCAGCAATTTAAGAAGGCAGACTGCAATGCACCGGGGTTGTTCTTGCCCGGGGGGGGGGGCACGTTTTGTCTGTATATTGAGGGGTGGCATTTTCGGGACAACTGCAGTTTTGTTCGTGGAAGAAAAAGGGGGGGGGGGGGGGGTTGTCTGCACAAATCTTTGCCCCACCCCGTTTTGAATTAGGTTGGGGGGGGGGCTACTAATCGTTACACCCAGGCACAGTGATGCAACAATACGAACGTGTTTTTGAATGTCGACATCAATGTAGAATACGGATTTTAGTTTAACGAACGATGGTTCTCAACACGCGAAGGCGAAAAACGTTATCTGATCGGGATTGGGGGGGGGGGGCATTTCAGGAGTTCGATAAAGTTTTGGCTCTAGCCCATCAAACCCCCCCACCCCTTTTTATACACACACACAGCTTGACATATGCTAAATGCAATTCGGTTATAGCGCCCTTGGAGATAACTCTAGTTGCCCCCCCCCACCCCTGCTTATTTCAAACCTAACATATTTTCATATGATTTAGTAACTTATTCATAATTGCGGTACCAAATTAAATATAAATAATTTTTCTGTTCAGGAAATTATTTATTTTATTTGTGTGTGTGTGTGTGTGTGGGTGGGGCGTGGTGCTGACGTCATTTAAATATTGAATGACAATGATACAAACGGAAATAATAAATCTTCAAAGGGAGAATGAGATAATTATGGTCCTTTAATTATGGTCCTTTAATTATGGTCATTTAATTATGGTCCTTTAATTATGGTCATTTAATTATGGTCCTTTAATTATGGTCCTTTAATTATGGTCCTTTAATTATGGTCCTTTAATTATGGTCCTTTAATTATGGTCTTTAATTATGGTCCTTTATTCTTAAATCCTTTATATTAACTTCGCATTTGTTCGTGTGCTTTTTTTTCTGGTTGGGTGCGCGGCAAAATCTTCGGACGGCTAATTTACCCATCTGCCGTCAAAGTATCGAGCTGAAACTTGGCACATAGACATAGACTCGTTGCCGATGACAACCCATTCTACCCCAACCCAGGGCCGGCCTTAGGCTACTGCAACCTATGCGGCCGCAGTGGGCCCCGCCCCGAATTTATTTTCTAATACAAAATCTTAATTTTCACTTATTATCCTTATCCTCTACCCAGAATGGGCCCCGCGCTATCCGTTTCGCATAGGGCCCCGCAATTGTTAGGGTCGGCCCTGCCCCAACCCCCCAACATTCAGTCTTCCCGTTTTTTCAAGGGGAAGATGGAGGAAATATGACGACACTGATTTCACGAAATAAAAAAATCACCGATAATTTTGCTTAAAATGAGATTCGTAAAAATATCGCACGTGTGTTTGGTGCTTGATATTTTCTTTCATTTTTCTGAAATAGTTGGTGAAATAAAGTCTGCGGTGTAAAGGTAGGTGGGGCACTCAGTGGCGTAGCGAGCTTAACTCGCGCCCGGGGCACAATACCTTTTTAGCGCCCCCCCCCCAATACCTTTTTAGCGCCCCCCCCCTTTATTCGAAAACCATACAATATATAGTAAAATATACCATTTGGCGCCCCTTTGTGAGAAGCGCCCGGGGCATGATGCCCCCCCCTTGCTCCCCCCCTCACTACGTCACTGGGGACACTTCAATACTAATATAAAATAAAATTATTTTAAAAAATGCATAAAAATGGGTTTATACCGAAAACTTTGTTTATAAGGGTTGCTTCATAAATAGTATAGCCAATATGTAGCCTAACTTTCCGCTCCCCCCTCTCTTTTTATACTATTATACGCTACTGGCCTGCACCTAGTTTAAACACTTGTTTCACTGGCACAAATCCGAATTTTCCCCCCTCAACCCAGACCAAAATACTAAGTCCGGATAATGACGATGTTTACTGTACTATCTGGTACACGGTGACGGCACGAGCTTAAAGAGGAAAAAAAAAAAACAGGAAAAAAACCCAGTCACTATTTTGTTCTACCAACTTACTTTCCCTGTATTAACGCGGCACTGTATCGTACTATCATCTGTCTGCATTAACATCGGCGATAGCGTTCCAACGTCTATATGTAACACACAAACTCCCGTCCTCACCCCCCTTCTCACCACAGAGCTAGGTCTATGACTTTCCCCCTTAGCCCCCCCCCCCCCCCCCCCCCCCCACTTTTTTTTTTTTTAATGACATGAATTTGGTACACGGGCGAACTACACCACGGACTAACAGGCACAGGTTCAAAGGTAGAGAATTAGCTTCGCGTCTGTTGACCTGCCAAACCGGGAGATCGCTACGGCCACGGCAAGGCGTAGAGCAACACAGAGCACAGGAGCCGAAGGACTGAAAACACGCCGTCCATGTGGGTTATTTATAGATTCACAAAGTTTCGAGGATTCGGTAAATTTTTTTGAAAGAGTTAAACTGAATGGTAAGAATGATAATTAGGACATCTCCCTTTCTTTACAAGGCGCTCCTTCTTTTTAAATAATGAGTTCAGAACTTGACCATTCAGTCTCATGTTTGTTTACCTTGACTTTGATACAGAGAGTCAGGGGGAGTAACTGCAGACACGTGTTGATTATCTTATCAACTTCTGTAATTAAATGAATAACTTTTAAAATGTGCCTTTAATGAACTTGTCAGTTGAGATGAAGTCTGTCATTGGTGACTGTCATCATTTGATGCATGATTTACTCTACTTTAAGAATGACACTTTGATGCCGTTTTAGGAGGGCGTCATGATATAATGATTTAAATTTAATGTGTTATTAGTTATTCCACGAGGGGGTGGATGGGGACCAAACCTGATACACTGAAACAAGTAGCAGCATAGCTAAAAAAAAATGATTCCTTATCTTCATAATAAATGGTATATTGTCTTTGTTCGAAATACGTATAATCTTAGTTTACCTACCGACATAACAAAATTATTTTTTTTTTTAAGTGGCCAGCCTAAAAATCTCATCATCTGCCACTTTGGCTTTGGCAATAATCTTATTTAAGGAAACCACACATTATTAAAGGAATGATCTGAATGGTCCATCATTTTCGTTGTATTTACAGCTAACAGTACCATGCCAACATTGCACAGCCCAATACATCATCTAGTGAACAGTAATTTTAGGCCTCGACCCAAATGACAAAATAAAAACTAAAACTGGGTCGTTTAGTGCAAGAATAGCAGTTTTGATTCTTCAACCTTGTCAACATGTCCTCTCATATCAGACAAAAATGAATGCATTAGGCCTAAGTAATAGTACCTGGTACTTAATTGTGGTACACTGGTCACTGGTACAAAATAATGTCAGACATACAATTCATGTCCATACTTTAGATGTACTATAATAGTATTTAATTCTGATACACTATTAAAATATAATATCAATATTTAATTTGATATAATTTGGATGAGCGGGGCAATGTATCAATAAAAACAATTATCAAATGCCAAACATGTTGTATACATTACTATAAAATGGTAAATTTAGCCTTGAGTTTAAGCAGATGTGCGCTGACTGGAGTAGTAACTGAAGAGGTATCAGAGTGCAAACAGCCCCAAGGGAGAGGGTCATCTGTTTCTGGGGGGGGGGGGGGGGCAGCTTAGAGTACTTAAAAAATGACAGCAGGAAAAAATTGTTATAATGAAACAAGAATTCTTTATGGTATCAGGGTATGAGGTCAGGGTTATGAGACCCGTGGTTTTAAAAGTCAAATAAATAGTGTATTAAAAATAAACTAGAACTACAGGAATAAAATAAAACTAGAACTAAAGGGGAAAAAAACTAAAATTTGGAACTACAGGACACAATAATGTTTTTTAAAAAAATCTTTGAATCAAAACAATACACACACACACACACAAAATTCAAGGAATTGCAGAAATTTGAGGCACTGTACTACAGTCAAGGGTGATGAAACTGGCAGTTAAAATTATTTGATACTCTGCTTTATTTTGGTTGGTCTTAATATGGAGTATACAGACACCTGTGTGTGTTTTGTTTTTGTTTAACAAGATTGTACCATGTTGTGCAGGAGCCAATTAAGTCAACTAGTACTTGATTGTGTTCAGGTATATCCTCCCTCTCCCCCCCTCCACCCCCCACCCCCACACACCCCCCCCCCCCCAGTTCCCAACAATCCAACAAGTCATCCTCATGTGTGGCACCTACTGTATGTATTAAGAGTTTCAAATTTCATCTCAATTACTAGACCAAAGAAGAACACTGCTGATTATGTCAGTAAAAGTGTGTTGAGTGGCCTACTTCATCAACACTTGGACTCCATGAGAGCTGTGAAAGAGCTGTTGGCTGTCATATCAGTAATGTTGCTGGGATTTTTTTACTGTCAGTGAACAATAAAGCTCATTTAGACTCATGATATGCTACCTCAGAGTCATTTAGACTCTTAATAGACGTGTTCAGGTATTTAACAGACTGACATATGGTTGCCACAGAGTCATTTAGACTCAGTATAGATAGAGTGGTTCAGGTATTTAACAGACTGACACATTTTTGCCTCAGAGTCCAAGTGTGGCTGCATATATCCATACATTTCATAGAAGAATATTTTGTTGTTCTTGAAAGGTTCAGGGGAAACAAATTTCTTCAGTTCTCTTTATTGGTGTTAAGAGCCCATATTTTGTTAGTTTTTGTTAGACGAACAGCAAGTGTAATGCAGACGCTAGAACAGTTGTGGAATAAGCCAGAAGAAAATTGATTCAGCTCTTTGGAAATCTAATTGATCTCATTAGCTGCTAGCTTGTTGCTATATTGTATATAATTTTATAGAGACACTTTACAGCTTAGATTCAGTTGTTTCATCTGTTTCAGTTGTTTCAGTTGTTTCATCTGTTTCTGTTGTTTCATCTGTTTCAGTTGTTTCATCTGTTTCTGTTGTTTCATCTGTTTCAGTTGTTTCATCTGTTTCAGTTGTTTCATCTGTTTCAGTTGTTTCATCTGTTTCAGTTGTTTCATCTGTTTCAGTTGTTTCATCTGTTTCAGTTGTTTCATCTGTTTCAGTTGTTTCATCTGTTTCAGTTGTTTCATCTGTTTCAGTTGTTTCATCTGTTTCTGTTGTTTCATCTGTTTCAGTTGTTTCAGTTGTTTCATCTGTTTCAGTTGTTTCATCTGTTTCAGTTGTTTCATCTGTTTCTGTTGTTTCATCTGTTTCAGTTGTTTCATCTGTTTCAGTTGTTTCATCTGTTTCAGTTGTTTCATCTGTTTCAGTTGTTTCATCTGTTTCTGTTGTTTCATCTGTTTCAGTTGTTTCATCTGTTTCAGTTGTTTCATCTGTTTCAGTTGTTTCATCTGTTTCATCTGTTTCAGTTGTTTCATCTGTTTCAGTTGTTTCATCTGTTTCAGTTGTTTCAGTTATTTTGATTGTTTCAATTGTTTTAGTTTAAATTGTTTTAGTTGTTTCATCTGTTTCAGTTGTTTCAATTTGTTCAGTTGTTTCAGTTGATATATTCATTAACCCATTTGAAAGTCAGTTACTCTCAGTATAATTTTTAAAATCGTAAACATACTAGATCAGTTTGTATAAGTATGCCGAAGTAAGCACTTTTTTTCCATCTTTAACTCAGTCAGCGCAGTTCTTCGAGCACATTATGGGCAATAAAGTCGGCCAACCTTTATTATTATTATTATCAGCAGGTCAGATCATGGAGTGGCAAGGAATCTAAGGCTGTCACTGCACATGTAGTCAAAAGTCAACATGAATTCCAACTTTTTATTTTGCTTCAGTGGAAGTTTTCCTATTTTCATGTCCAGAATAATCCAGGTTTGTGCTGTACTGATCCTGTTTCTCTAAATTCAGTGGACAGATCCAGTTCTTTTTGGTCTGGTGGATAGATACTGTTCTTTATGGTCTGGTGGAAAGATCCCGTTCTTATTGGTTTGGTGGATAGCTCCAGTTCTTTTTGGTCTGATATTAAACTTTTCAAGAAGATTTTTGTAAGAAGTGGTGGGCTGGGTCTTGGAGTCTGAAACAAATATCCACACCTACCCTTTACAAACTTTCAGAGAAACAGGTTTAATTCCTAGAGGAAGTCAAATGGTTTGAGAACAAGAAAAAACAACAACAACTGATTAACATATAAGCAAAAAAATCATGTTTGATTACAAAGCCATCTTGGCGCAAAGCATGTACAATTTAAAATGCTTGTAAAGTTTAAAACTATCACTAAATACAGAAAGCAGGAGTCGTTTTTGGAATGCTGTAATTAAAAGTAAAGAATTATTTAACAGACATGTCAAATTTTAGAATTTACACCTCAAAAACAAAAAAACAAAAAAAGGTAACAAATTGCTTTGATAAAGCAATGATTGCAATATGGGGCCCACTGTGCACAATGTCAACCACTTCATCATGATAAAGCAATAAATGCAATATGGGGCCCACTGTGCACAATGTCAACCACCACCTCATGATAAAGCAATAAATTCAATATGGGGTCCACTGTGCATAACCTCAACCACCATATCTGTATAGATCCATCTTACTTTTAATATCAGCCCCAGGCAGTTAAATATGTGTAGGTATAAAGAAAACCTTTTTTATTAAGCTCCATTGTTATTCTTGTGTATGTCTCTGTTACAATGCTCTGATTTATAGTGCTTTATATTAACTCTGCTGATGACAGCAGCGCGCTAGGCAAAGACCACCAATTTTTTTCGCATGGGCCTTAAATTTAGTGTAAACGGTGAGAGAATTGCAAGTAGGAGAAAATGAGACTCATGATGACCCAATGCCTCAAGAGGCCAGGAGTAGTTATATAATAACATATTTCTAGACATGCTTAGACTTTATTTTTGCACTTAACCACTTGGATGAACAATTTCTGAAGCAAGGATAAGCCTGAATGACATACTGGTAAGCCTGAATGACAGAAGGGTAAGCCTGAATGGCATAAGGATAAGCCTGAATGACAATCGGGTAAGCCTGCATGACATAAGGATAAGCCTGAATGACATATGTATAAAAAGGATAAGCCTGAATGACAAGGATAAGCCTGAATGACATAAGGATACGCCTGACCTGGATAATATATGATAAGGAGAGGCATGAGAGAAAATGTTGAAACAGGTTGCAGGTGATGCAGAAGGCAGACAACAAATATTGGGAATGATATTTATTTTACAGAAATTTTAGACCATAGCCAGGTTGATTACGTACATCTTCATTGTTTGGCAATTCTTCCTACTTGTGTGTTTTGCTATTTTGATGAACTTAATATTAACCCATAATTATTTGCGCTGAAATAATTTATTGAGTTATTAACAACCTTCATTTTAATTTTTTAAAAAGCAAGACATGTATGTATCAATTTAAGAAAAATCAATTTAAGTCGTATTTGTATTTTTGGTGGTCTGTTTGGTTGAATATGTTTCTGTAATTTTTTAATTATTTTTCTGTACAAATTTTGTTTCACAGCTCAAGGGTCATAACATTGCTTTTGGTCAGCTGATTCAACAGTTGCTCGTCCTGACATAGGTACACATATTTGGGGGGCCTTGGAAATCCTCTAAAACTTCAAAAATGTAAGTTCATAATTTTAAAAAAACAAAAAAAAACATTAAATTTGTCTTCCTATTTTAAAGCCTTTCACCAAATCATATATATAGTTAAATGCAATTTTGGTTAACATAAAATATAGTAGTCTAAGGATAGATATGTGTAAAACATAAACCTGTGTTATGGGTTAAAATCTTAAAGAAGGTTTCATTGGAAATTTAAAAAGGGTACAATCTTTCAAATATGAAACTATTAAAGTTAATAATTTAATAAAAGATACTAAGTTGTTCAGTTCCACCACTAATCAAATAAAAGGGCTCATAGATTATTTTCTTTTTTTTTTCAACAAAATTTCTGCTTTAAAAAAAGCGCTCCCAAAGCTGTTTAATCATTACAACTGATTTAAATGTTATCAAGGTAAAGCCAGTAAACTTATGTAAGGTTTAATTTCCTGTCTTATTTTTGTCAGGTGGGCGTCGATGCTTGAAGCGCTCTCAAAGATGACCCTTTCGAGGGGCGCCCGTGATGATGATGGCGTGGACCAGCTCCACCATTTTGGAACTGTTGCTCTCTTTGCGGCATTTGCAGCACTCATAGGCATGAATCAGTATGTCGGCGATCCAATTCATTGTTGGGTGCCAGCCCAGTTCCCGGGGCATCACACTGTACGTAAACGTGGGTTTTGTATATTTAATTTTGACACATTTTCAACTATCTGGTGAAGCAAAAAATATTTCCACACCTGGAATCAGAGGTTTATTTTTTTTAATTTATAAAAGTTCATTTAATCTATAAAAATTAAAAAAAAAAAAATACAATTTTTACAGCTTCACTTGTCAGGTAAGGTTTTATTTATCAAATTAATTTCATGTGCTGGTTTTAAAAATATCTGTAGGCAAATTGGTTGTGTGTTTAGTTTTTAATCAGTATTTTTTTACTATATACATCTCAAGAGCTCTACATTTAACCTTTTTGCTGAGTCAGCTAAAATCGATGTCCAAAAACCCAGCGGTAATGAAAGGGTTAAATAATTGTATAAAACACATTTCTACTAAGTACAAGAACTTACTTAGTAAATGACTGCACCTGTATTGTAAAATATGATGCCAACTCGTCTGTGTTCTGTGTAACAACTGATCTTTATTCCACATTCTTTTCATATCTCTCATCCATGATCACTCATTCCACTTTTCCAACCAATATTAAGTTTAAACCTTCATGAATGAAAACAACTCAGCACGTCCAGTCATACCACATGAAAAAAACACAGGCCAATCAAGTCACAAAGTTCACTCACTACCCACAATAATAATCGTCAGTCATACATACTATCACAGTACCGCTAATTTTCAATTATTTTTTTATAAGTTTTTAAATATAACAATTTTTAATTAAAAAAATCTTCCCAGTGTTTCTGACAGTTGTTAATTTGTACCAAGTTTCATTTGTCTTCAGTGTCCAAGAGAATTTTTTAATTTTTTTAATCAAGCAGTTAAAATATATAATTTTACAGGCTTATGCGGAAAATTTGTGCTGGATCTCCCAGATGTACTATGTTCCGATGGATGAAGAAATTCCTTACCTCAAGGAAGACAGGATGCACAGAGACATAAGCTTCTACCGCTGGGTGGTGGCCGTTTTCCTTTTCCAAGTGAGTCGATTCTCATTTTTTAATGTGCCTTATAATCTTTTGTCTCAGTGGAATCTATTCAAAGCAACATGGTTGCTATGATAAGTTACTGAGATAATGTTTCAATTGAAAGGTTTCATAACAGCACAATCATCTGGGTCAGTGGTTTTAATACACCTATTGAAAAGATTTTGTGTTTATTAGTTTCAAGCACAAAAACATACGGTGAAAGATTTTTCTCTTTCTGTGCCCCCCCAAAACAATGGAATTCTCTTCCACTACACATCCGCAGTGTACCAACCATCACAGCCTTCAAAACTGCATTTAAAACACATCTCTTTAAACTCTACTATCCTGACTGGTTCCCCCTTCTGGCCGATAGATGATGCTGCTGGGTGCCGTCCATGGCTTGACATTTAAATAGTTATGGAATGTTTGGAGCGAATACACATTTGTTTTGTTTTATTTAATTAGTGTATGTTAATTTTTAAGTTCATGACTATGTTTGTTAAATTGTATGTACAGTGTGGTGAGCCCAACCCTAAATTTAACTCAACATTTATTGTCATTTATCAGTTGATAAAAATTTTGGAAAGACTAAACAAAATTTTTAAGTGACTAACTTGATAGAGTTCCGAAAAAGAAAAAAAAAAATAGGATATCCTATTTACAAACATTTCTAAAATTTTTTTACTGCAAAAGATAATTTTATTTTCTTGTTTCCCTAGTGCCTTCTTTTCAAGCTGCCAAACATGTTGTGGAAAGAGTTGCGTGGCTACTCTGGCATCAATGTACAGAAGATAGTCAACATGGCAGATGAAGTTGTGATGACCCCAGCTGAGAACAGAGATAAAAAAATTGGAGACATTTCTTTGTTTATCCACAAGTGGCTGAAGAGTTACAGAGTCTACAAGGTAAGACATGGTCAGTTATAAATTGACGGTTTCACACCTTAATTGCGAAAGCCAGATAAATACCAATGTGTCCACTCTGCCAACATGAAAATGAGACATTATTACGTCATCTCTGTCACTGCCCAGAACTCCCAAGACGTACGGCCTATTCACCTGTCAAAACTATCAGACTGCACTAACACGTCATTTACAAAGAACAGCTGCATAGTGCCCAAATTTTTCTCCATTGTCCAAGGGCCCATGCCAGAATGACTGCTGGATTGGAATGAGGATGATGATGCAATGCAAATTGATGGTGGGCTTATGTATGGCCAGAAGTCTAATGTGGGTCTAACACTGCATGTTTTCTCATCCTTTATTTAAACCACACTGTTTTAAATTCATCATATATGAGCATCGTTTAGAAACTGAAGGGGAAAAATAGTATTACAGTAATTTACTATAGTTGTATTTCGTCAAGTTCCCTTATCAAAGTATTAAAAATATTCCCTACCAAAATGTGATCACACCTAGTGATCTTTGAGCATGGACATAATAGTTACCTCCTCCCTCTAACCCATTTTTATAAGAGTTAATAAGACAGGAAACTTATTTTCCCTAGCAACCTTTAATAAGAAGAATTGTAACCATTGTTTTCTTTTTTTTTTTTAGATGCATTAAACCGGGCCTGCACAACTCAAAATGTAAGGCAGGCCGTAATTCTGTATGAAAAACTTGTGGGGGCCGTAATATGTTATGAAAAACTTGTGCGGGCCGAAAGATAATAGGACAGGGGGGAAAGCTATAATGAAAATAATAATAATAAAAAATATTTCGTTACTTCGCGGGCCACCAGGTGGGTGCTGGCCCGCGGGCCATATGTTGTGCAGGCCTGCATTAAAGTATATTTCATACATTTTTAATAATGCATGTTTTGGTATTGTAGAAACCAATGAATGATTCATTTTTCTTTAGGGTAAGAAGGTGCAGGAATCTCTACATCAAAGATGTGTATGTAGAAAACAAAAAAATCATGTGTTGATTGCACTAACTTGTAGTCAGTTTTTAATTGAAAATTAAACTGTCTTCATATATTTTTTTCTTAAAATTGTGTAGTATATTTTTTTAATTTTTTTTAAAGATATGTAATAAATCAGCTTTGGAAGGTAGAAGAAAATGATTGGGTGACATTAGTCAGTAATTCCGATTTGTTTTATTAATTAACAAAAAAAATCTTATTTTATTCATTACTTTTAATTATTATTATTATGTAGAGCAGTAATTATCAATTATTATATTCATGCTTTTTTGTTGTTTTTTGTTTAGATTTGTAAACAAATATATTTGAAATTAACAGTTTTTAGGAGTGAGATCACGTACTAATTATTTGCCATAAAAATTACATGGAAATAGACATTTTTAACTTGTCAAATCTTACTTATTTAACAAACATTTCTATAAACTGTTATGTTAATAAAAATTTTTTAATAAGTCATATTATGCATCTTTTTATTATCTTTCTTTTAAGTTTCTATACTTTAATAGGTCTATAACTCTTTTTTGTAGGATAGAAAATCATGCTATTGTTTATACATATAATAATTATAAAATTATGAAGAAAAAGATTCTATCATATTTCTTGTTTCTTCCCCTTTACCACATAAAAGCCTTACTTATTTTGTGATAACAAAAAGTCTCTTAAATGTTTATATATATATATATATATTGTTAAGTAGCGCTATCTATAATGTAGAGAATTTAATATCTTATTTTAATAGATAGCTCGTGTCAAACAGTACACAACAAAGGATGATACCATTAATTCAATACAGTAATAAAGAACAATACCCTAAGTAATAATTTATTAAGTTAATTTTAAAATTGTCAAACCAAATGGGATAAAACTAAGGTTATTGACCTACTGTACAGCAATGAACTTATACCGGTACAGTGTTGAAGAAAGAGCATACACACACACACAGAGTAAATATTAATATACAGAATGTACGATCAGTACAAAGCTCTGTCTGTCTCCTATAGTAACAGCTCAAGCTCCACAGCTATCCCTTGATTTATAGTCTTTTTCAGAGACTTTTCCAGAAAAGGGTTCAGCATTGTACCCGCTCCTCAAAGCGTCTCATGCATTCTAAAGATTTATATTTCTAAAGACTATAGACTGTATTTATTTGTAATCAAGGTCAAGGGAGACTAATTGTAATTAAGCCACACCCTGTTGCGTTAGCAAACTTGGGGTCACCCAGAGTTCATGCACAAGTTTCACAATGTAAACACGAATGCCTTATCGTAAATATATATATACCCGGAATATATATATATAGAGAGAGAGAGAAACTTCCTGCATTTGTCTAATGAATTTGTTCAGCGTCATTTGTTTTCTCTTTACAGTACAATGTTGTGGTCAGAATTAAGGAGAAGATGTCTGGTGTTCTTTGTTTCGCGCTAGGCAAGAGACATGGCACTTACCTCACTGGACTTTACCTGTTTGTTAAGCTGCTGAACCTGGTCAATGTCATCTGCCAGTTCATCATGCTCACAGCTTTCCTCAAGGTCAGTCACAATTTGCATTCATTTCATTGAATATTCACATAAATGCTTTTTAAATTGATTGAGATCATTTTTTTTAAAAATTGGAATTTAATATTTATTACAATAAAATTATTGTAGTTTCATGAATTTTAAAAACAATTGTATGAATCTAGAAAGTTAAGAATATTTTTTTTTTAAATTTCAATACTATTTATTTGTAACATGTAGGAGATTTTTTTGTTAATATTATTTTATTAATAATGAAAATATTCAAGTGCATTAAATTTTCAACCCTAACCCTAACTTTACAAAAAAAAATTCTGTAAACTGTAAAACCTTAATTATTTGATATTAAAAAATAAGTTATTCTAGCTCTATTAACTGGCATTGACTAATGCACTTAAATAAAACCACTTCTACTAGGCCCGTGATTCTCAACCTTCCTATTGATGCAACCCTTTAATGCAGTTCGTCATGTTGTGGTGACCCCCAAACACAAAATTATTTTTGTTTACACTTCAGAAATATGTTTTCCAATGGTCATAGGCAATCCCTGTGTAAGGGCCATTCGACCCCCAAAGGGGTCCCAACCCACATGTTGAGTAAATGATGGATTAAGATAAATTTTCCCATGCTAAAAATCTATCAGTATTACTGAATATGTTTAGTTTTAAAAGACTGATGAGACAAGAATGCTGAGTTTTTCTCTGGTTGAATATAAGGTCATGATATTTTAAGTGAAGTAAAATATTCTTGAAATAGATTTTTATGATTTAAATAGTTAAATCAAAATATACTTTTTTTGTACTGATGAAGGCATGGGCCGAAACGTTTACTTATTTGTATTGTAAAATTATTATTAAAGCTTAATATATATTGTTATATCGACACAGAGTGTTTGTGTCTATTTAATCTATACTTTTCTAAAATCATTAATATTAATTTTTTTTCTCCCTGTGGTTGACAGTTCAACTACTGGACTTATGGTTTTGAAGTTCTTCAACATCTGGGAGGCAAGTGGATGGACATTGACCGATTCCCTCGAGTGGTCATGTGTGATTTTGAGATAAGGCAACTTCAGAATGTTCAGAATTTTTCACTTCAGGTAAATATAAAACAATTTCATTTATGAAAGAGATTCATTTCCACTTAGATTGTGTAGGATAATGGCTGCATGGATAGTTCACATCTAATCTCATTAATTTATTTGTATAGGTCTCAAGCGATCTTTATATGTCTTAATGAAAGATGGCAACACTGCCTCCGGTTTTTAATGGAATTATTTTATCTCTAATTGTTTTCTGTGTTTATTAAAGTTTTAAATTTTTCTCCAAATTTCATCTTTTAAAAAAAAAAGTTTATGTTCAAATAAGCAGGATTTCAGAAAGTGCTTAACTGGAGTAACATTGTATTTTCGCACAATATTTGTAATGTAAAATTATTATTAAAGCTCATTATATATTGTTATACTGACACAGATTGTTCGTGTCTATCGACACAGATTGTTTGTGTCTATTTAATCTATGTTAAAGCTTTATCGCAGTCCAACACTTTTATTTCCACACAGTGTGTTTTAAGCATCAACTTGTTCATAGAGAAGATTTTTGCTGTTGCCTGGTTCTGGCTGTTCTTCCTGGCTGTGGCGTCTGGCATCAACTTCATCATCTGGACCTATGATATATTTTTCAGGTAAGATATCAAAGTTGTTGTGACCAATTTTCAGGGTTGAATCCTGTTCATTTCCTTGGGAAGAAAACCAGAATTTAAAAAAAAAAATATTTTTTTTTAACTTCAACTACTAAGACACATCTGTCATCTTTTAATGAATGTTTTATTAATCAGAGTGTTATTTTTGATAGATCATGGCTGTTAAAGGGCCAAAATATTTTGTGTATACATCTGTATGTTAACCATTCCTCTTATTTTGCATTCTGGAAAATTACTAACGAAATGCTTAAAAAAAAATTAAATTGAAATTTAGACATCAACCTTTTGCCTCATGAGTTTTTGTCTGCATTTGGACTGACTCGATTTCTGATGTATCAAAAAAAATGTTTCAAATTCTGACAGCAGATTATAAATATCTTAAAACTAATAGTGCTTTGCTTTGGTATTAAATTAATTTTTTTTTTTTTTTTTAAACTGGGATTTAAATATAAGTGATATAATAAAATGAAATATAAGTGATATAATAAAATGAAATATAAGTGATATAATAAAATGAAATATAAGTGATATAATAAAATGAAATATAAGTGATATAATAAAATGAAATATAAGTGATATAATAAAATGAAATATAAGTGATATAATAAAATGAAATATAAGTGATATAATAAAATGAAATATAAGTGATATAATAAAATGAAATATAAGTGATATAATAAAATGAAATATAAGTGATATAATAAAATGAAATATAAGTGATATAATAAAATGAAATATAAGTGATATAATAAAATGAAATATAAGTGATATAATAAAATGAAATATAAGTGACATAATAAAATGAAATATAAGTGACATAATAAAATGAAATATAAGTGACATAATAAAATGAAATATAAGTGATATAATAAAATGAATTATAAGTGATATAATAAAATGAAATATAAGTGATGTAATAAAATGAAATATAAGTGATATAATAAAATGAAATATAAGTGATATAATAAAATGAAATATAAGTGATATAATAAAATGAAATATAAGTGATATAATAAAATGAAATATAAGTGATATAATAAAATGAAATATAAGTGATATAATAAAATGAAATATAAGTGATGTAATAAAATGAAATATAAGTGATATAATAAAATGAAATATAAGTGATATAATAAACTGAATAATAAATAAATTCTGCTTGATGATAAGTGAAAGAAACAGCCCAATTCACATAAAATACAAGTATTTGTATCTCATCTCACTTTAATGTATTGAATAAATCAGGCAAACTTGCTTCTAAAACTTCTAATTTTTGTCGACCCTGAACCAACAATCGGTAAGTAAAATAAAAATAAGAATCGATCATAAAAGAAACAAAATAAAGACTAAATTTCACAAATCACACACATATATTTTATAAACACTTGAGTTAATCCTTTATCAAATGTAAGAATATTTCAATTTTTGTATGTTACAGCAAGAGACGTGAACACTTCATAGAGAAGTACCTGATGATTCTAGGGGACAAAGAATCCAGAAATGAGAGGACTTTGTTTCAAAAGTTTGTCCACCATTACCTCCGGGACGATGGCGTGTTCCTGTTGCGTTCGGTCGGAAACAACTCAAGCGAGATCATTCTGATGGACCTGATCAAAGTACTGTGGTCAAAGTTCAAAGCCGAGAACACGGATGTGGATAATAATAGCAAAGCTGCAGCTTCCGAGACTAACGAGTCACACGCCTAATTAATGAAGAGACTTTGATTTGCCCAAACACTCTTAATAAGGGTGGTGTACATACATATAGGTTTATATATATGACCCATGACTTTGTCTTCCACCATGACTTTGTCTTCCAAACAACTATCAGCATTGAGTTACCCATTGCGTGAAACATGTTTTTAAAGCACAAAAAGCAGGTCACATATAGAGCGTACATTCCATGACTTCTGCGATAAACCATTTTGATTTGGAATTTTAATTTTAAATGTCGTTAATGTTGGACATTCATATTTTTAAACTTAATTAGTCATCCTATTGATAATGAACATAAATTGCTTCAAAGCGTAAAATTGCATTTAAAGTATCATCTATCAGTTCATCGACTATTGATTGATTGATTGGATATTTATATAGCGCTGGTATCCATGCTACTTTAGAATGCTCACTGCGCTCTGGTTTTCAAAAATCTATTTAAACAAAAAAGTTTTAAAATGTTTCTTAAATGATTTTTTATCATATTGGGATTGAGAAACTGCTAATTGCTCTGAGAGTGTTCGGCCAATGCTGAAGACTACAATGTTTCAACTCTATTAGATTTGTAACTCCCCTATACGGAGAATTGTTATACATACATTTAATTCTAGTCTTATTCTTATCTTGGCAAGGTATTAATTCTCATTATTTTAAGGTTTTTGGCATTAGAAATGCATGAAGAAGACTTCTAAATATAGGAGCTCTAAATAAAGGAGCTCTAAATATAGGACTTTTCATGACAAATTAGTTTAATACTCACAGCCAGTAACTCATTCTTGTATTTTTTTATATTCATCAAAGCATTATTTATATGGTTCAGGATAATGGTGTTATGTTTTACACTCGCCTCAAGGGGGAAATGTGAGCTACCATTTATGAGATGGACAGTGTGTGAACTACTGTTATGAGATGGTCAGTGT
Source organism: Omphiscola glabra (assembly GCA_964017045.1). NCBI lineage: Eukaryota > Metazoa > Mollusca > Gastropoda > Lymnaeidae > Omphiscola > Omphiscola glabra. The sequence goes on along the minus strand of OZ024810.1, from coordinate 23,001,393 downwards.
TTATTCCAAATTCATGTTTGTTTTTGTTTCTTAAAAACATCATGCTATATTTTTGTATCTTACTAGAAATGGTTGTGGTTCTTATCAGACACATTTGAATATGACTTGTTTTTATTTTGAACCTCATTTTTGTCAACGAAAAAAACCTCTCCTGCAATTTCATGTCTCATTTTTAAATTGTGCGAATTTTTCGTAACATGTATTTTGACCTGCAACATTCAACTCAACCTTTTGTAGTTAATTTGGCAGGTGCCAATTTTTAAAAAATACATTTACTCTTTGTACATAAGCCATCAAATTAGGTAATTTCTATAAAGTTTCCTGGTTAATCTGACTCTGCCCAACTTGTCATGCCAGGCATTGACTTGTACGTACTGAAGATTACTAAAATTGGTTTCTTGAGAATAATTTCTGGCTTCGATTTTTTTTTCCCTAACGCTGTTGGTAAGAAATCTTAACTTACAGGATATTAACCACTAGACATAGCGCCAAACAATTGTGGAGGCCATGTTATGCAACGAACGCACTTGCAGTATTTTTAAGAATCTCTTTTTGCGCGGTTATTTGGGAATTTTATTTTGCATGAAGTTGAACTCACCACTGCTCATAATTTCTTTCATACAAAAAGAAATATAAAGATTGATAAAAATCATGTAAATGCTTGATGGAAATATTTGATGGTTTCGTTGGAGTACTCGTTTGACCATTTGAAAAAATCAGTTATTATATTGTAAAACACCTTTCATACAAAAATATATATACAATAGAGCAAACTTGGTTGTAGTAGATCGAGTTTAAAGGTCCTGGCTGAGACTGTAGCAGCAAGTGTTGGTAACATGCACCGATACCAGTATAACTCATAGCGGCAAGTGTTGGTAACATGCACCGATACCAGTATAACTCATACTATGAGATCCATGTTCAAATACTCAATTATTTAAAAAAGTTCTTACAGCTTGTTTGAAGTACTTGCTATTTAAATTAGATTAAATATAATATTATGTTAAAAACAATTTTTACGAGACAAAAATTGGCCATGAAGTTTATTCAAGACCTCCTGCATTATACAATGAAATTGGACAATAAAATTATGTCCCGAAAAATTCCTATTATGAGTATGCAAAAATTGCAATCATTTCATGCCAAATTTCAGATTTATATTTCATGACTAAAAGTGGAAGAATGTTCATTTAGCAATTTTTGCGTGGGAAACGTGACTATTTTTATTTAACCAAGCATAGAAATTTTGTATGCAGGGCAGACAAACTTGGCCCATAAGTTCACTTCCTGTCTCATGACCAAGCCTGTTCAAAATGTTAGAAAATTTAAAATGTAAGCTATCTGTTGACTGGATGTTGACATTTTTCAATTGTTTTTTTTTTTATGATGACCATTTTCAGTTGATTTTCTTTTTATGATGACCATTTGCAAATAATGTCTTGTGTACAAAATGTGGCTAAAAAATTTTTTAAATGCTATAAAATATCTGGATGTCTTAATTTGTTTAAGATCATGATTGGTTTACCATGTAATCATGAGCAAAATCAAATCTGTGGTGGAACTGCTGGCAACCGTGACAATTCACTCATGTTTCTGTACTGGCCCCAGGGTTGGGATGGTCGTGACAATTCACTCATGTTTCTGTACTGGCCCCAGGGTTGGGATGGTCGTGACAATTCACTCATGTTTCTGTACTGGCCCCAGGGTTGGGATGGTGGGATGGTCTTGACAATTCACTCATGTTTCTGTACTGGCCCCAGAGTTGGGATGGTCGTGACAATTCACTCATGTTTCTGTACTGGCCCCAGGGTTGGGATGGTCGTGACAATTCACTCATGTTTCTGTACTGGCCCCAGGGTTGGGATGGTCGTGACAATTCACTCGTGTTTCTGAACTGGCCCCAGGGTTGGGATGGTCGGGCCTGTTTTAATCGGGGATGGCTGAAAGGACGGTGATGCCATTTTGGGGTGCTGGTGCTTATTTGGATGGTGATGGCTGGTTGAATGGTAGTGCCTGTTTGGATGGTAGTGCCTGTTTGGATGGTAGTGCCTGTTTGGATGGTAGTGTCTGTGTGGAAAAATGATGCCTTGATGCCTTATGTTTTTTTGTGGGAATGATGTCAAGCAAATGATAATAAAATCTGATGGAAAGTCTCCAATCATTGGTATAAATGTCAACTAAAACAAAAATGGTCCCTAATTTTAATTTTATACAAAATAAACATGACATTAAATTTTGTTTTAAAATCGCATTAAATAAAATGGAGAAGTTCTATTAAAGATGAGTTTAAATGATGAGCCTAGGTTCTGGTAGTTTAAGGTTAAATTTTTTAAAGTTAAATTTCAATTATTCTGTCTTGGAAATTATTGTCTCTTAGCAATCCCTACTCCCAATTCTATGTATGAATGTGGTCAATGTTAACACCATCACTGTGTGGTCAATGTTAACACCATCACTGTGTGGTCAATGTTAACACCATCACTGTGTGGTCAACGTGTGCTTGATGTGGTAAAATCAATGTGTAACTGACCAGAGGAATATTCCTGACACCTCAATGTTGAGTTTATATTTCTCCAAGCGCTTTATTTACTCATAGAAACTCAGCCTTACTTACAGTGAACTCAGCCTTACATAAAACTCAGCCTGAGAGAGAACTTAGCCTTTCAAAGAACTCAGCCTTACATAGATTACAGCTTTACCTTTTCATTGTCCATTGGTGTAATCTTTATGTAACATTCCAAATATGTGATTAAATGTTTTACCTTTAAATGGGGGCCTTAAAATTAATCATATGTCATATGTCAATAACAGACAGCAGTTGTATAGAGTTTGTTTTTAACCCTGTTACATTTGTGTAATTTCTTGAGGCTGTAAAAGAAATAAATATTATCACTGCACAGTGTCCTCACAATGTGTCTTTAAGGTTGTTAGAGAGTTCATGTGTCCTGTGTCAGGACTGACTTGAATTTAATATTAATGTTGGCTGTTAGAATATCAGTCTGTTTTTTTAAATTACATTTTTTCTTGTTCACTTCTGTCAAATGTCCAAAAGTAGTTACCAGTTGGATTTTTCGTATTTATTTTTGAAAATGTCCTACACATTTTTTTATGCATTTCATCTAAATATGCTCTAGATGAAACAGTCTGATTGTTGCAAATATTGGTTACTGGGTTAGACACTGCACAGGATATACTGGGTTAGAGACGTCACAGGACATACTGGGTTAGAGACTTCACATGATATACTGGGTTAGACACTTCACATGATATCCTGGGTTAGAGACTTCGTGGGACATACTGGGTTAGATACGTCACAGGACATACTGGGTTAGAGACTTCACGGGACATACTGGGTTAGAGACTTTACAGGACATACTGGGTTAGACACTGCACAGGACATACTCAACACTTCTTAAAATGTTATAAAAACCATGACAATATTTAAAGACGGTTACGCTGAATTGTTTCTCTTTACCAGCTTATTTTAGCTACTTGAATACAATGCACTGAAAATGGGGGGGGGGGGGGGGGGGGGGCTAAATCTTTTTAAAAATAAAGAGTTATAACAGCAAATTAATGCTTCCGGTCTTTGTCATTTTTGTGTTTGTCAAAACCGGAATGTATCTTCAAAATAAGAAAATAAAAATTAACTGGTCTAATTTTTTTAATGTATTTTTTTTTCTTTTGATTGTAGTGAATTATAACGACAATATAAGTCTATGCGTTTTCTTGCCACATTTGACTGATCTAACTTTAGATGCTGTCATGTCTGCCCTTGGGAAATGCACTTTTCAGATGTCCTATAGTAAAATACACAGGCACGATGAACATTGTTTGCAATTTTTTTGTCAATCAAGGAAGAGAAATTATAATAAATTAGGTAGAATATTTAGATATGTATTTTAACTGGATCCTAAATATTTCATTAAAAATTAAAAAATCAATATTGCCGTTTAAGAAACTAAAGAAATGTAAAAACTTGATAAACCGACACAAGAAAAAAGGAAAAAGTCCTTTAGGGTCGGTTCACACGGTCAAATTTCGCGTCAAGCATTTGATGCAATTCGTGTATGAAGCCTTGTCACAACTTTCAAATTACTTTAGTATTATTACGCAACCTCCATATCACGTGAACAAACCCTAAATAGAAGTTCGTCAATCGATGGCGTGTTTACATTGACTACCGTGTTACTTTTTATATTACTGGTTACCAAGGCAATATGAAATCACGTGACCAAGCACCACCATACTATGATGGCTAACTATTGTAAAAGCGGTTATATGAGTGAAACTCCAGAAATGGAAATTTTGAGTACTGCATTAATTACAGTTGTCACGACAGCTTATGCAATAGAAGATGACAAAATTAAACGTAAAAATAGAAAGAAAAGATTATGGTGTAGACAACATCTTCTAGAAAGAAACAAGCTATGTGCCTGCAATACAGTGGCAAGAAAATTAAGATATACAGATTCTGAAAACTATAAAAGGTTTATGAAGATGAATGAAAATACATTTATAGATCTACTACGGCGAGTAAGACCTTACATACAAAAAGTGAGACTAACATGAGACAACCTATTTCTCCTGAACTTAGACTTGTTGTAACTCTTCGATATCTTACATCAGGTGAGTACTGATAGCTACTACTTAGTACTGAAATTAAATTTAATGAAATTATTAATTATTATTCTTTTAATATAAACAATTTTCATTCAATCATTGATATGTAGGCTTTTAAATGTTATAACTATGTTAATTTATTTACACTTTTATAATTAATAACATTGTTATTGTAACTGATCCATTGTGAATTAAATTCGTGAATTCACAAAGTTCAGCTGAGCCTGCGACTATGACTCTGACTATGATGAGTTCTATTATTAATTATAAAGTAAAATGTAACTATATGTAATAAGAGTAAGAGTATTAATGTAAAGTAAGACCTATATAAAGTAAATAATATATATATATATATATATAAATATATATTTTATAAAACTATGACATTTAATTTGAAAAAAACATAAAACCATGTTAATTACGATTGAAATTATGTTATTGCCAATTTAAATATTATAATGCATACTTAACCAAATTTAAGCAGAAAAGAAAGACAATTATAATTTGTAATATGCAATAGTATTAGGCCTATTTTTAAATTATTATAATTTCTAATGATTTGTTTTTCAAATAGGAATGACTTTCCAGGATTTGGGATTGTACCATAAAATTGGTAAAAGTACCCTTACCAAGATTATCCCAGAAACATGCATAGCCATATCATCTGCACTTGAAAGTTTTATGGAGGTGAGTGATGTGTTTTAATAACAGTATACAGACATTCATTAAAAAATGACAAAATAGTAAAATAAATTTATCAACAATTTTTATTAATAAGTGTATTGAAAAGTATTAATAAATAAGATATTATTTAATAATATTGTTAATAAATATAAATGTAATCACAGTTTAAGGCAAAATGGTGTAATCAATTTAAATAACTAATTAAATAAATAAAACTCAATTTTATGTATTGAAAACAACATTGAAAATTTAAATTTTAATTAATAACATTTAATATCTTAAGTTTATTCATTAAGTAGGTGAACCCACATAAGTTATTTTACAACCATATTTGTGGCAACATGATAAAGTAAACATATTATCATGATAATATTTTTGTGTACCGAAGTACATTTATATTAAATAGTGTATAATTATTGTTTTACTTGCTAAAGCAGCTTATAATAATACATATAGATGAATTAAAATTTAAATTTCTGATAATGAACAAACACATTGCAATAAATATGTGCTTTTAACATAAATATTTGATGACAAATTTTAAATTATAAAGTGATATATGTCAAAAATGCAAAACTGATAGGATGGGTACATTTTTTTCTGCAGGCTTTTCATTAACAAGCATAATTATTAATATTATATTGTTATATTTTACTATGACTAGTAAAGGGAATATGAACAAGAAGTAGAAAGTAACCAACCTCTCAACTAATAACTTTTTTGAGTAATTCAATATATAAACTTTTTTTAAAATTAATTACTTAAACCCACTGATATGTATTTTAAATTGATTTACAATATGTAAAAGTAACATTTGATTGTTACGATGAATTTATGTTTCCCTCCCTTTTTTTCCTCAAAACATGTATTATAGTTGTATGGATTTCATACTTTGCTTCATTAACTAAGTCTACATCTGCTATTTGATCTAATGATCTCTCTACAAATTGGCAAAAAATTTGGTTGTCTGTAACTTTCCTCTCCTTACTATTTGAGCCTTCTACTCTTTCAACTAAACAGTCTATGGCTTTAGAACACTTTAAAAGTGTGTCAGAAGGGGTATGGTCACTGATTTTTCTTTTACTACACAGATTTTTCATTGATTTTGGCGTGCTATTTAATGTTGAACTACCTGAATTATTTTTACTTCCTGAATTATTTTTAGCTATTGTCTGCAAAAGCAAAACATTCTCTTTATCATGAAACGGAATATCTTGCTCCAATAAGTCGAGAAAGGAGCCACTGTTTCTTGAATCAGTTTCAAACATGCTGTCATCATCAAATTCACAGCTAGTGCTAGTTGACGGACCATTTCCTTTCTGAAATAATAAAATGTAAAATTTTTAAATTATCAATAACAGATTGTTCAAATATAAAATAAACATGATAATATGTATTATAAATAGGAACATGTGAATTTATATTTTCCAGGTACCAAATACTCCAGATAAATGGGAAAATGTTGCAAAAAAATTTCAAGATAGATGGAACTTTCCACACTGTATTGGAGCCTTAGATGGAAAACACATTGCCATTAGAAAGCCTCATCATACAGGATCACAATATTATAATTATAAAATTTTTTTTAGCATTATTCTGTTGGCTCTTGTTGATGCAGAGTATAAGTTTCTTTTCGTGGATGTAGGGTGTAATGGTAGGGTGCCTGATGGTTCATTGTATCAAAGTTCAGGATTAGCTGAAGCCCTGAGAATCAATCAACTGAATATTCCACCAGACAAGCCAATTGAAGGAATTGAAGGGGATGTACCATTTGTTATAGTTGCAGATGAGGCTTTTCCTATAAAAAAATATTTAATGAAACCTTATGCAAAAAATAACCTAACTTTAAAGAAAAGGGTTTTTAATTACAGGTGCTCTAGAGCTAGAAGAATTGTTGAGAATGCTTTTGGTATTCTTGCCAATAGATTTCAGATATTTCAGAAACCCATTCTTCTGAATCCTGAAAAAGCAAAGCAAATTGTGTATTGCTGTGCGACTTTACACAATTATTTGACAGAGCGATGTGACATACAGTACTGCCCGCCAGGTCAGGATGACATAGACAGTTACAATTGTGACAAACAGTACTATTCTCCAGGTCAGGATGACACAGAATGTACAAATTATAATATTACATATGGTGTATGTAGAGATGGGGGAAGGAGGATTCTTGGGGCTATGCCCAAACAGGGAAGACAACATCCAGTACAGGAAGCACAAGCTGTAAGAGATAAATTAGCCCTATATTTTTGTACAAAAGGTGCTGTTAGTTGGCAGTGGAATAAAGTGTTAGAGGGAAATCAATAAAATATTTCACATTTAATGAAACATAAAATTCCTTCATTTTGACATATATCACCTGTATGCTTAAATTACTATGTATGAATACTAGAAAAAATTTTTTTTTAAATTTTGTATGTATTGGAATTTATAGCATTTTAAATTAAAATTAATTTATTTGAGATTTTTCATTAAGTTAATTATAAAAATTGATCTAAGTTTTCAAATGATTTTTTTTTAAAAATGCATTACCTATAAAATAAATATGTGTTATTGCTAGAATGGAGTGCTCCAATTATTAATAATGTTAACATGGTCATACATTTAAATTTGTTGTATATAATAAATTTAAAAAAAATTGATGACATTTTGTGTTATTCTTTAATTTAATCATGCTTTAATTCAATTTAAATTAGTTTATTTTTTATATATTTACCATGTTATTTACACCCTGTTTTGCAACTACATGTGGTGCCAAAAATCCATCTATCAAATTATACAACCACCACTTTGAAATGAAGACATCCTCAGTGCCTGCACCACTTTTATTTGACATTTCCTGTTTCCTCCTTTCTCTAGAGTATGATGTTTTGATGCTGTTCCATTTTGACTTTACTTTTTCTTCTGAAATAAAACAAACACAAAACATACTAGCACATATTTATTATATTTTGAAATTCTTCTCTACAACTTATCATTTTTATGGAATTGAATACATTAAAATTTATATTCAAAGTCCTATCCAATTGCCATCTTATTTATTAATTCATCTTTAAATCAGTCAATTTAATACAACCAAACTGCATCTACTTCGCCCTAAACTGGATATTTTCAAACACCAAATTATATATATATATATATATAATATATACTATACAATAATAACTTCTCAAAAAATGACATAACATAATGACAAATGAATGAGTCACTGATAGTGATAGTAAATAGTGAGAGTCTATCAGACTCGATGGGCTCAAATGACAAATTTTTTTTCTGTTTTAATTTAATAAATTAATGATTATTTACCTATGTTCTGAGAGGCGTAGCTAGAGTATTTGGCGCCCGGGGACAAGATTCATTTTAAAGCGCCCTCTTTTCCTTTTTTCAACTGTCACACCCATTATTTTCATCAATAAAATAATACCAAAGCACATTTTGGCTAACTTATAACTAGCTAGCGCCCGGGTATATCTGTACCCTCTGCCCCACCCCTTACGCTACGTCACTGTATGTTCTAATAGTCAAATATACCATTTTTTTAAAGTAAATAACCTACAATTAACATATCATAACTGATAAATTAAATGATAGGCTGATGATAGTGATAGGTTTAACGGTTTAATTATGATAAACAACATACAAATAAAATAAAATAAGTAAACTTACCAGTCCAATCGGGCCCCATGGCCTTTGCAATTCTATTTAAAGCCAGACGCCTGGCATTAACATTGTGGTACAATTTATGTTGAGTGTTCCACAAACATTCTTCTTCTCTATACATATTTACGAACGTTTCTATTTCTGCATTTTTTTTAATCGTTTGCTCAAACGCCATTTTGAGAAATCAGCTGTAAAGTTTCGTGAACGAAAAAATTGTCTTCGATTGGTTATTGCATCATACTTTAGCTAGAAAGTGAAAAAAAAAGTATCTATTTTTGTCCATAGATCCGCACACAAAATAGTGCCTTCATACACGAATTGCATCAAATGCTTGACGCGAAATTTGACCGTGTGAACCGACCCTAAGTCTACTGATTAAAAAAAACCAGCCTATTCAATAAAAAAAATATTTTAAAAAATTACAGGTAAAATGACGTAACAAACTTTGCTTTTATGAAGTAGGATAAACTGGCGCTACTTCCCAGAACGATTTTAAGAAATATCTAGTTTCATGATTCTCTCCTCCCATCCACAGACAACCCCCAAACCTTTTTAAACAATAATCATTCTCTTTCGATTAAGCATACCAACAACCCCACCCACCCGCATTAAAAAAAAATAAAATAAGCCCATTTATTGATAACTCCGTCACTTCAAAACACTGTTTGGATAGCCTCCCTTTGATTATCACAGAATTTGCATCTTTCCTAACGCAAAGTGAGGTAAATGGTTGCCGTCCGTAATGAACCCTTCTAAAAATCACCTTTACTATCATTTCCAACCCATTACACCAAACCATTTAAACACCTCACACACACCCTAAAATGCTTTCCCTTATAATTCACTCTTATTCTTATAGAGTCTTAGATCAATGGTTCCCAGACTTTTTCGATTCGCGGCGCCTTCGCCCTAACCGGGGTTTTCCCCCAGCGACCTACGTCAAATATTAAAAGTTTTAGTGTGAAATGGCGAATATATTTTTATATTAAAAGTGTAGGTACCGTGAACATTAAATTAAATACGTATATTAAGTGATTAAGCGCCATCTAGTGGCCATTTTTTAAAAAGATGATTCTGCTCAGAGGCGTAGATAGAGTGTTTTGCGCCCGGAGACAAGATTCATTTTAAAGCCCCCCCCCCCCCCCCCCAATCCCGTTTTCTTTTTTCCACTCCAAAACAAAATTATTTTCATCAATAAAATAATATCAAAGAGCATTTTGGCGCCCCTAAATAGTCTGGCGCCCAGGGACATATGTCACCCTCTGCCCCCCCCAGCTACGCCTCTGATTATGCTAATAATTAATACCAAATGAGTTACTTGGAAAGAATACACGGAGACGCGAGCTAGAGGCAGACACACAAAGTATGGGATACACCTGGAAGCAACTGGCAAGAAAAGCACAAGACCGTGATGAATGGAAAATTCTTGTGGACTTCCTATGCCCCAGACGAGGTAAAAAGGGTTACCGGAAATTTGATCGAAAGAAATTTCGTCGGGTAAAATGATCGACGGAAATATTTTAACGTGTGGACTGAAAAAAAGATTCGACCGAATGTCCGTTCGATAAAATTTCCGTCGATCAATTTTCCGTCGACGAAGTTTCTTTCGATCAAATTTCCGGACACGGGTAAAAAGGCATAAGAAGAAGAAGAGTTTCTTGTTTACACTAAGGATGCTAAATGCAGTGGCGTAGCCAAAATGGTGCACGTGTTGCAATTCTAGCTACGCCACTGGCTAGGTGTCGTAATCCTATCACACTGATTTGAATTTGAAATAAAATTACGAAAATTGTGTAATATCTCGCGGCGCCCCTGTGAGGAAGCTGCGGCTCCCAGAGGCGCAAATGGTCTTGATGGTCAGTATCCCTAGGACCGCGTAGCTCCCACCGTGAGGTTACAATCCTTTTAACTTTACTCTCATACTCATAGTTTTTAATCGTATTGCTCCCCAGGCTTTAAAAACTCCCCCCCCCCTCTTTTACATACCCAGGGGCCATCAAACCAGCTAGCAACACATCCATATATCAACCACACAACAACAGAATGATAGCAACACATCCATATTTCAACCACACCAGATAGCAACACATCCATATTTCAACCACACCAGATAGCAACACATCCATATTTCAACCAAACCAGATAGCAACACTTCCATATTTCAACCACACAACAACAGAATGATAGCAACACATCCATATTTCAACCACACCAGATAGCAACACATCCATATTTCAACCAAACCAGATAGCAACACTTCCATATATCAACCACACAACAACAGAATGATAGCAACACATCCATATTTCAACCACACCAGATAGCAACACATCCATATTTCAACCAAACCAGATAGCAACACTTCCATATATCAACCACACAACAACAGAATGATAGCAACACATCCATATTTCAACCACACCAGATAGCAATATATCCATATTTCAACCACACCAGATAGCAACACTTCCATATATCAACCACACAACAACAGAATGATAGCAACACATCCATATTTCAACCACACCAGATAGCAACACATCCATATTTCAACCACACCAGATAGCAACACTTCCATATTTCAACCAAACCAGATAGCAACACATCCATATTTCAACCACACCAGATTGCAACACATCCATATTTCAACCACACCCCATAACATAATGATAGCAACACATCCATATTTCAACCACACAACAACAGAATGATAGCAACACATCCATATTTCAACCACACCAGATAGCAACACATCCATATTTCAACCAAACCAGATAGCAACACTTCCATATTTCAACCAAACCAGATAGCAACACATCCATATTTCAACCACACCAGATAGCAACACATCCATATTTCAACCACACCCCATAACATAATGATAGCAACACATCCATATTTCAACCACACAACAACAGTATGATAGCAACACATCCATATTTCAACCACACCAGATAGCAACACTTCCATATATCAACCACACAACAACAGAATGATAGCAACACATCCATATTTCAACCACACCAGATAGCAACACATCCATATTTCAACCAAACCAGATAGCAACACTTCCATATTTCAACCACACAACAACAGAATGATAGCAACACATCCATATTTCAACCAAACCAGATAGCAACACATCCATATTTCAACCACACAACAACAGAATGATAGCAACACATCCATATTTCAACCAAACCAGATAGCAACACTTCCATATTTCAACCACACAACAACAGAATGATAGCAACACATCCATATTTCAACCACACCAGATAGCAACACATCAATATTTCAACCAAACCAGATAGCAACACATCCATATTTCAACCAAACCAGATAGCAACACATCCATATTTCAACCACACCAGATAGCAACACATCCATATTTCAACCACACCCCATAACATAATGATAGCAACACATCCATATTTCAACCACACAACAACAGAATGATAGCAACACATCCATATTTCAACCACACCAGATAGCAACACATCCATATTTCAACCACACCAGATAGCAACACCTCCACATTTCAACCACACCAGATAGCAACACCTCCATATTTCAACCACACCAGATAGCAACACCTCCATATTTCAACCACACCCCATAACATAATGATAGCAACACATCCATATTTCAACCACACCAGATAGCAACACCTCCACATTTCAACCACACCAGATAGCAACACTTCCATATTTCAACCACACCAGATAGCAACACATCCATATTTCAACCACACCCCATAACATAATGATAGCAACACATCCATATTTCAACCACACAACAACAGAATGATAGCAACACATCCATATTTCAACCACACCAGATAGCAACACATCCATATTTCAACCACACCAGATAGCAACACCTCCACATTTCAACCACACCAGATAGCAACACCTCCATATTTCAACCACACCAGATAGCAACACCTCCATATTTCAACCACACCCCATAACATAATGATAGCAACACATCCATATTTCAACCACACCAGATAGCAACACCTCCACATTTCAACCACACCAGATAGCAACACTTCCATATTTCAACCACACCAGATAGCAACAAGCCCAGATAGCAACGACCCCAGATAGCAACAAGCCCATATAGCAACAAGCCCATATAGCAACAAGCCCAGATAGCAACAAACCCAGATAGCAACGACCCCAGATAGCAACAAGCCCAGATTGCAACAAGCCCAGATAGCAACAAGCCCATTGCCCTCTCAGCGCAACAAGCCTACTGCCTTCTCAGTGCAACAACCGACAAACTCCTTGCATTTTCAACTGGAATTTAAAAAAAAAAAAAAAAAAAAGATTTTGCAAATCACGTCTCATTCAAATCACTTGACCTTTGAACCGCTAACTCTAAGGGTCACCTCCTCTCTTATTATACCAGCTCGTCTAATGTGAACCTGTCAGGCGATATATCAGTCACGTAACCCCTGGTTTTTAAAAAAAATCACTCTTATGGGGGCTCAACCCCCCCCCCCCCCCACTCCCATCGAGCCGCCCCCTCACAAGATTCAGTTAGGCACCCTTCACAAGTAGGATGAACGTAGAGACCACCTCCTGGCAGGTATGCTGCTTTTGTCTTTGATGCTGCTCCCATGTTAAGCATCAGACACCGGCTTTAGGCCTTTGATGTTCCCAGGACAATCTGAGCACTCAGCCTAAGACCGCACGTTGAATGGCTTGTGATTGTGATTGGGGGGGGAGGGAGAGGGGTGGGGGGTTAGCCGTGAGAAAACAATGGCGGGTGCTAGATTTGTTTTCCTAATTTCTTGTTTTTGATGCTTTCATTTCTTGTTTTTTGATGCTTTCATTTCTTGTTTTTGATGTTTTTCATATCACGTTTAATTTATTTAGTTCCCCCATCTTTGGAGACTCTAGAAAGGTTTAGTTTTTGTTGTTGTTTTGTTGTCATAATGAAGAGCGTAGTCCAGGCCTGCACAACTTAAGGGCCACATTCGAACCACCAGCAATCTCTGCATCCCCCGAAGCAATCTCTGCGGACCCCAAAACAAACACTGCGTCCACCAAAACAATATCTGCGTCCACCAAAAAAATCTATATGTCCACCAAAACAATCTCTGTGTCCACCAAAGCAATCTCTGTGTCCACCAAAGCAATCCATGCGTCCACCAAAACAATCTCTGTGTCCACCAAAACAATATATGTGTCCACCAAAACAATCTCTGTGTCCACCAAAACAATCTCAGTGTCCACCAAAACAATCTCCGTGTCCACCAAAACAATCTCCGTGTCCATCAAAACAATCTCTGTGTCCACCAAAACAATATCTGAGTCCACCAAAACAATATCTGAGTCCACCAAAACAATCTCCGTGTCCATCAAAACAATCTCCGTGTCCACCAAAACAATATCTGAGTCCACCAAAACAATCTCTGTGTCCACCAAAACAATCTCAGTGTCCACCAAAACAATCTCCGTGTCCACCAAAACAATCTCCGTGTCCACGAAAAACAATCTCAGTGTCCACCAAAACAATCTCCGTGTCCATCAAAACAATCTCTGTGTCCACCAAAACAATATCTGAGTCCACCAAAACAATATCTGAGTCCACCAAAACAATCTCCGTGTCCATCAAAACAATCTCCGTGTCCACCAAAACAATATCTGAGTCCACCAAAACAATCTCTGTGTCCACCAAAACAATCTCAGTGTCCACCAAAACAATCTCCGTGTCCACCAAAACAATCTCCGTGTCCACCAAAACAATCTCAGTGTCCACCAAAACAATCTCCGTGTCCATCAAAACAATCTCCGTGTCCACCAAAACAATATCTGAGTCCACCAAAACAATATCTGAGTCCACCAAAACAATCTCCGTGTCCATCAAAACAATCTCCGTGTCCACCAAAACAATATCTGAGTCCACCAAAACAATCTCTGTGTCCACCAAAACAATCTCCGTGTCCACCAAAACAATCTCCGTGTCCACCAAAACAATCTCCGTGTCCACCAAAACAATCTCAGTGTCCACCAAAACAATCTCCGTGTCCATCAAAACAATCTCTGTGTCCACCAAAACAATATCTGAGTCCACCAAAACAATATCTGAGTCCACCAAAACAATCTCCGTGTCCATCAAAACAATCTCCGTGTCCACCAAAACAATATCTGAGTCCACCAAAACAATCTCTGTGTCCACCAAAACAATCTCCGTGTCCACCAAAACAATCTCCGTGTCCACCAAAGCAATCTCCGTGTCCACCAAAACAATCTCTGTGTCCACCAAAGCAATCTCTGTGTCCACCAAAACAATCTCTGTGTCCACCAAAACAATCTCCGTGTCCACCAAAACAATCTCCGTGTCCACCAAAGCAATCTCCGTGTCCACCAAAACAATCTCCGTGTCCATCAAAACAATCTCTGTGTCCACCAAAACAATATCTGAGTCCACCAAAACAATATCTGAGTCCACCAAAACAATCTCCGTGTCCATCAAAACAATCTCCGTGTCCACCAAAACAATATCTGAGTCCACCAAAACAATCTCTGTGTCTACCAAAACAATCTCAGTGTCCACCAAAACAATCTCCGTGTCCACCAAAACAATCTCCGTGTCCACCAAAACAATCTCAGAGTCCACCAAAACAATCTCCGTGTCCATCAAAACAATCTCCGTGTCCACCAAAACAATATCTGAGTCCACCAAAACAATATCTGAGTCCACCAAAACAATCTCCGTGTCCATCAAAACAATCTCCGTGTCCACCAAAACAATATCTGAGTCCACCAAAACAATCTCTGTGTCCACCAAAACAATCTCCGTGTCCACCAAAACAATCTCCGTGTCCACCAAAACAATCTCCGTGTCCACCAAAACAATCTCAGTGTCCACCAAAACAATCTCCGTGTCCATCAAAACAATCTCTGTGTCCACCAAAACAATATCTGAGTCCACCAAAACAATATCTGAGTCCACCAAAACAATCTCCGTGTCCATCAAAACAATCTCCGTGTCCACCAAAACAATATCTGAGTCCACCAAAACAATCTCTGTGTCCACCAAAACAATCTCCGTGTCCACCAAAACAATCTCCGTGTCCACCAAAGCAATCTCCGTGTCCACCAAAACAATCTCCGTGTCCACCAAAACAATCTCCGTGTCCACCAAAACAATCTCCGTGTCCACCAAAACAATCTCCGTGTCCACCAAAACAATCTCCGTGTCCACCAAAACAATCTCCAGTGTCCACCAAAACAATCTCCAGTGTCCACCAAAACAATCTCCGTGTCCACCAAAACAATCTCCGTGTCCACCAAAACAATCTCCAGTGTCCACCAAAACAATCTCCGTGTCCACCAAAACAATCTCCGTGTCCACCAAAACAATCTCCGTGTCCACCAAAACAATCTCCGTGTCCACCAAAACAATCTCCAGTGTCCACCAAAACAATCTCCGTGTCCACCAAAACAATCTCCAGTGTCCACCAAAACAATCTCCGTGTCCACCAAAACAATCTCCGTGTCCACCAAAACAATCTCCGTGTCCACCAAAACAATCTCTACGGCTCTCAGTGCAATTTCTGCGGCCCTTTAATGAAGACGCGTACTTTTATACAATTAAAAAGTACATTTTCCAAAGTTGAGTTGTATTGCATTATGAACGGAACATGTATGAAATATATATAAATAATTATTCTATTTTTAGGAAAATAAATGTCAATTTTAATGATTACTTAGATAAACTCTTGCCCTCTTTCTGCGGCTTTTTAGCGGTTTCCTTTTTTTTTATGTAGTGGATAGTGTATTGTAGTGTAATGTAGTGAATAGTGTATAGTGTATTGTATTGTAGTGTAATGTAGTGAATAGTGTATAGTGTATTGTATTGTAGTGTAATGTAATGAATGGTGTATTGTAGCATAGTTGGAAAGGCCTTCGCCCGAGTTGCATTAACACGCTTGCAGACCCTAGCATCGCGTGTACTCCCAGAATCGCAATGTGGCTTTCGAGCCGGTAGGTCAACCATAGACATGATCTTCTCTCTGCGCCAGTTGCAGGAGAAATGCAGGGAACAACATATGCCTCTATACATAGCGTTTGTCGACCTCACTAAAGCTTTTGATCTTGTCAGCAGAAGCGGCCTCTTCCAGATCCTAAAAAAAATAGGCTGCCCTGCACGTCTGCTTAATATCATCGAGCAGTTCCACTATAACATGCAGGGCACAGTATGCTATGACGGTGCCACCTCAGAAGCTTTTCCAGTAAGTAGTGGAGTAAAGCAAGGCTGCGTGCTAGCTCCTACTTTATTTGCAATCTTCTTCTCCATCTTACTCCAGTATGCCTTCAAGAACAACAGCGAGGGGATATACATCCACACTAGAGCAGACGGGAGATTGTTCAACATTGCGCGCCTTAGAGCTAAGACCAAAATAAGAAAGGTCATGCTACGTGAGCTCTTATTTGCAGATGACGCCGCTTTAGTATCTCACTCAGCAGACGGCCTGCAGAGCCTTGTATCCAGTTTATCCGCTGCCTGCAAAGAGTTTGGCATGATCATCAGCTTAAAGAAAACCAACATTATGGCTCAGGACGCTGAATCTTCTCCCACTATCTCCATCGACGACTGCAACTTGGTTGCTGTTGACAGATTCACATATCTAGGGTCGACCATTTCGAGCATCCTCTCAATGGAGGATGAGATAAGTGGTAGGATAGGGAGGGCCGCAACTGTCATGACGAGATTGAAGAAAAGAGTCTGGTCCAATGCCAAGCTCACAACAAGAACTAAGCTGCAGGTATACCAGGCCTGCGTACTGAGCACACTCCTCTATGGCTGCGAGTCTTGGACCACATACAACAGGCACGAAAAAAGGCTCAATGGCTTCCATCTCAGATGCCTGCGCCGCATCCTTGACATCAAATGGCAGGAAAAAGTCCCCAACACGGATGTCCTGTCTCAAACAAATATGTGCAGCGTCCCAGCCATTTTAATCCAAAGACGCCTCCGCTGGCTTGGGCACGTCAAGCGAATGCAACCTGGTCGCATACCTAAGGACGTGCTGTACAGCGAGCTGGCGATAGGGAAAAGGTCAGTTGGACGGCCTCGTCTCAGATACATAGACATTTGCAAAAGAGATATGAAGGCGGCTAACATCAACATTTCAAATTGGGAGGGCTTGGCGGAGGATCGATCCACATGGCGGGGCATCGTGAAGAAAGGATCACTACGTGCCGAGGAGGTCTACAGGGCGGAAGCAGCTGTGAAGAGAGCGCGGAGAAAGGCAAGAAAACACTACTCCACTGCATTCGTGTGCGGGACATGCACAAGAGACTGCCATTCAAGGATCGGTCTCATTAGCCACACGAAGAGCTGCAACCAGACAAGATAATCTATCGTCTCTCGTAGACGGAAAGATGCCATACATACATACATACATACATTGTAGTGGATAGTGTATTATAGTCAGCGGTGGTTTGGAGCCGGTTCGGTCAGGTTCGTGCGAACCGTTAGTTCAAAATAATAATTTGTTTATGTACTAAAAAAGACTAATCTAAAGACTTCTTACGAAACAGAAAAGAAATAGAAAAACGTGCTCTATTTGACTTCAAACACTTAAAAATGCCTTGGCGGAAGGAGCTACGTGGGCCCAGACGCCAGATCCCCAAATCGTAATTTGACTGACCGTGGCGGTGACCGATATGGCATAAGGGGACGTACTAACTGCGAACCCTTTGTTACGAATTTGGCAATACACCTCTGATTATAGTGTATTGTAGTGAATAGTGTATTGTATTGTAGTGTAATGTAGTGAATGGTGTATTGTAGTGAATAGTGTATAGTGTATTGCATTGTAGTGGATAGTATATTGTAGTGTATTATAGTGTATTGTAGTGAATCGTGTATTGTAGTGAATCGTGTATTGTAGTGAATCGTGTATTATAGTGAATCGGGTATTGTAGTGTATTTTAGTGTATTGTTGAGGCCGTCATCACATTATGAGTTGTGCAGGCCATGAGTCGTGGTTCTAATATTTTGTAACTGAGTGTACCCGTGATTGATTATACCCATGAATACCGACACACACAAAAGTAAAGAGAGAAAAATTTTAAGGCTGCGACTATTCGCACCCGGGTACCAGAAGTGAGAGGTTGGGATTAAAAATAAAAAGATAACTGAATGGACTATACTTTTTTTTTTACAATTACTTCTTCGGTTTAACTAAAATAAACTACCACAAATGACATCCGAATAGCATTGAGTCAAAATGGAGCAGGACACGCAGCGCCGCCATTCGCACCCGGGGCCAATGTAGTCATATCGCCAATTTAAGAACCCCTGTGTCCCAAAAGGACCGATGAACCCCGGATATAAACTTTTCGGTACATGGAGATGGGAAATTCTGGTTGAAATTTGAAAGATAAACCCAGGGAAAGAGGGGGAGGGGGCGGGGGGAAGTACGTTGCCATGATACCAATTGAAATAATTGACATTCCAATACTTAAGTAAATATTGCATCCAAACTGTTTCTCTACAGCTTCCCACCCCTCCCCACTCTCCCTTTGCCCACCACTCTTCCCCCCGACAGGTGTAAGCGCCATTGTGACAGGAGAGCCATGATTTTACAAGGGTGATAACTCGTTCTCCATTCACGCCCCCACCCTTTTATTTCCTCGGCAATTTATCCCCCCTCCCCCCCCCCCCCACACATTTAAAAAAAAAAAAATACAAAACTTTACTCTGGGCAAGATTTCAAATATCTGGTTTTGATTCGGTTCCTGGGGTTATATATATAATTTCTTTTAAAAATGGATCGCCCCGTCTGCTCACCTGATCAAAAGGTAAATATCGTGAAATGGATTGACGCCTTGGGGGGCGTCAGAGAGCAATAATCGCATGGTTCAAGGCGTTAAATTTAGGAATATACAAAAAAAGAAGAAGATTAATTAAATGCTTTACAGTAACTGAAATTCGTTAACCTTAACCATCCATGGCTTTGTAGCAAGAGAGGCATCCGAAACAGTGGTGTACCTTAACTAAATAACCCCCCCCCCCCCCCAGCCCTCTAGGGACTTCTAAAAGGGCTCACCAAAATAAAACACTCACCGGCAACTTCCTATGTAAGAATTCCAAAGGTGCCGCCGAGGGCGGTCACACCACTCGCATCATGAGATACGAGACTGACATCATGAGATACGCCACTGACATCAAGAGATACGCCACTGACATCATGAGATACGCCACTGACATCATGAGATACGCCACTGACATCATGAGATACGCCACTGACATCTTGAGATACGCCACTGACATCATGAGATACGCCACTGACATCATGAGATACGCCACTGGCTTCATGAGATACGCCACTGATATCATGAGATACGCCACTGATATCATGAGATACGCCACTGACATCATGAGATACGCCACTGACATCATGAGATACGCCACTGACATCATGAGATACGCCACTGACATCATGAGATACGCCACTGACATCTTGAGATACGCCACTGACATCTTGAGATACGCCACTGACATCATGAGATACGCCACTGACATCATGAGATACGCCACTGACATCATGAGATACGCCACTGACATCATGAGATACGCCACTGACATCATGAGATACGTCACTGATATCATGAGATACACCACTGACATCATGAGATACGCCACTGACATCATGAGATACGCCACTGACATCATGAGATACGCCACTGACATCATGAGATACGCCACTGACATCTTGAGATACGCCACTGACATCTTGAGATACGCCACTGACATCATGAGATACGCCACTGACATCATGAGATACGCCACTGACATCATGAGATACGCCACTGACATCATGAGATACGTCACTGATATCATGAGATACACCACTGACATCATAATATACGCCACTAACATCATGAGATACGCCACTGACATCATGTTTGAGCTGCATCGTATTATCCGCTTTTTTAAATAAAAAAAAACAACAACCAACAAACAGTTACCAACAAACAGTTACCAACAAACAGTTACCAACAAACAGTTACCAACAAACAGTTACCAACAAACAGTTACCAACAAACAGTTACCAACAAACAGTTACCAACAAACACAAGTGTATCCTCATGTTTACAGTAAACGAAATTATGTGAAATTCGTCATATCGTTTAGATACGTCACCGTGTAGGGAAGGAAGACAAAACAATGCTTCTTCGTGAAAACCAAAAAGCTTTGTCTTCAACTTTAGTGCGATCTCCATAAGTCTCTCTGTGTGTGCTACTTTTCCTTAATTCTGATTCCATAACTTATTTCGTAAACTGATGCATAATCTCCATTTAACATGATTTCAGAATTATATGTACCAGTTAGTAAAAATTTTAACACAGGGGCGTACCTTAAATAAATGCTGTCCGGGGCTAATTCCTCTAAATGGGGGGGGGGGGATGTTCCTTCTAACACACACACACACCAAATAATATGTTTGACCTTTATCAGGGGCGTCATTTCAGTTTTTTTTCAGGGGTGGGGGTGTGGGAGGGACGCCCCAAATTATATTTTGGCCACAGTGCCGCCCGGGACGATCGCCTCTTTTGCATCCCCTAGGTTCGCCACTGTTTGCGCATTTGATTAGTATGTACAATGTTTCTCTATTTCCCCGAAGTAGGCCACATGGAAAAAAAAGATTGTAATCTGTTCGACCATCATGTTTCACAAAAATATCTATTCATCTTCAGAACTTTTAATGAAATATTTCATATCTCTATCATGGTCTATGAAATGTCAAACACAACTGACTCACTCACGTTCATATCTCTATCATGGTCTATGAAATGTCTACCACAACTGACCCACTCACGTTCATATCTCTATCATGGTCTATGAAATGTCAAACACAACTGACCCACTCACGTTCATATCTCTATCATGGTCTATGAAATGTCTACCACAACTGACCCACTCACGTTCATATCTCTATCATGGTCTATGAAATGTCAAACACAACTGACCCACTCACGTTCATATCTCTATCATGGTCTATGAAATGTCTACCACAACTGACCCACTCACGTTCATATCTCTATCATGGTCTATGAAATGTCAAACACATGTGACTCACATTCAGGGCCGGCCTTAGGCCACTGCGACCTATGCGGCCGCAGTGGGCCCCGCACTTGCATAGGCCCCGTGCTAATTCTAGGTGTAAATGAATAAATGAAACCATTATAACTTATAATCATGTATAGGTCAGCGTGTTTATTCTGTTTTTACAGTGTTCTTTATTCTATAACGTCGTTGTTTCAAGTGATTGAGCGTGATCTATGTAGGAAACAGAATTTTGATGATATACTGTATGACTTCGCTACACGCAAGGATCGTAAAGTAAAGTTAATTTGATCGTGATTTTGTACTTAGTAAAGAATGAATAAAATGCAAAGACGAATTTATTTTCTAAAACAAAATCTTAATTTTCACTTATTATCCTCATCCCTACCCAGACTGGGCCCCGCGCAATCCGCTTCGCATTTCACAAGGGTCGCTTAAGACCATCGGAAAACACATATACCCTACAGTAGTGAAGTTGCAACGAAAATAATTTGTTGTTGGAGGTCGCCGAAAACATGAGAAAATATATTGAAGGGTCGCGGCATCAGAAATGTTGAGAACCACTGGTCTACTATTATTTAACTTGTCTTTTAAAAGAAGAATCGTTAAAACTTAAAGTCTCCATTTAAAAATGAGCGCTCGGCAAAGTGAATTTCAGATCTCCATGATATGTTTTGAAAATGCATTACTATGTGTCCTAGTGATTTCTTCTTAAAACCTAGCATTTAATTTTCTTCTGGGAACAACCCCTCTTTTTGAATATTAAAAATTATGTATATGAAACAGGGGGGTGGTGTTGGGCATACGAATTTTAGAAAGACGTATGTGGGGGCAGGGCACAAAAAAGGTTGGGTAACACTGGGTCTACACTCTGGAACATCACTTCGCTGATTCTCAATGGAATTTTTTTGGGGGGTTGGGGGGGGGGGGATCTCAACACGTGATTTCTTCGGGATCTTCGTTCCGGGAATTCACTCCGGGTGTGCATGCCAGTTTTTTTAATTAGGATCCTCATTAAAGGTTGCTCACGCTCAACATCCAGTAGACGTGTGGCCTCGACCTGCTTTTAAGATTTCAACTCGCCCTCTATCTATAATAGTCCACATCTCTCTCTGTCTTTCTCTTTCTATCTCTCTCTCGCTCTTTCTCTATCTCACCCCTTTTCTCTCTCTCTCTCTCTCTCTTTCTTTCTCTCTCTCTTTCTATCGCTCACTCTCTCTATCTCTCTTAAACTCTCTCTTTCTCTCCCTCGCTCTTTCTTTTTCTCTCTCTTTCTCTCTCTCTTTCTCTCTCTTTCTCTCTCTTTCTCTCTCTTTCTCTCTCTTTCTCTCTCTTTCTCTCTCTTTCTCTCCCTCACTCTTTCTTTTTCTCTTTCTTTCTCTCTCTCTTTCTCTCTCTCTATTTCTCTCTCTCACTCTTTCTCTCTCTTTGTCTCTCTAACTCTTTGTCTCTCGCTTTTTCTCTCTCGCTCAGCCTTTCTCTCTCTCTCTTTAAGTGTATTTTCACTATTCTCCCTATCACTCACTTTGTTTGTCCACCCCACTCTCTCGTTTTCTCCCATTAATCTCTCTCTTTTTGTCACCCCTTTCTCTCCACTTATATCCCTCTTTTTCCCCACTTCGCCCTCACTCTCTCTCTCAGTCTCTCTCTTTCACTCTCTCTTTCTCTCCCATTGTCTCGGCCTACTCACCAGACGTAACCGATGGCTGGCAGCAGTAGCCACAACCCCCCCCCCCCACTCCACCTCTCCACGGGTCACAGTTCGATGACGTCAAACGACCGCCCATTAAGATTTTATCTCCCCAGGTTGATGATCTGAGTGTAAAAGTCTCCTGACCGTGTCCCATCTTCCTGCAATATGACCAGTTAATTTTCTGCCTTACCGCGGCTCAGCCCCATCAACCGTGCCCCGCACCCGGGTTTTCCACTCACGCATCCCGCGGTAATTGGCTCAAACTATTTCTTGGCATTTTATTTATTTATTGCTTATTTAAGATATCGCTCTGTGGAAAGGGGTGAAAAAAAGTGTTGGTTCGGGTGGGGGGGGGGGGGTGGGGGGGTTGAAATACGGTCCTAAAATTATAGGAGGAAAATGCCGTATTTTGATTGGGAATTTATGCGGCATTTTTGCAATTCACCCCCTCCCTTATTAAAAAAAAGAAAGAAAAAAACTCAAAACAAACAAACAAACAAACCAACAAAAACAACACACACATATAAAGATACAAATGTGCTTCACCTTGAACTTGCCAGTTAAAATGTATCGATGAATGTCTTATGGGGGTAGAATTTATTAAGCTTTTTAATTTTTTTTTTCCCTGGGACGATATAGATGTAATGGTGGCTAAAGCGACAATCACAATGGATCTGTGTTTCAGTGAACATTCTAGACTGACTTAACCGCAGACCAATTTCTCAGTAGAGAAGGTCATCCGACGACGTGCGACCCATCGGATCCGACTTTAATCAGCCATCTTTATTGTGCTTGACGAGGACGTCCTTGACCTTGTGACTAGTTGTTGTTTGTTTGTTTTTTTTAAAGCGATATTCAAACTAAAGCAAAGTAACATTTTAATTGTTCACAATTCTTCTTCCTACACGTTCAGCGTTGTGTGCTGCCGCTCAAGTTACAGCACGTTTGGCATTGCCATACAGTCAAATTTAACAAACGGTTCTGGTAGAACAGTCTAAATTTAACAACCGGTTTGGTAGAACAGTCAAAATTTAACAACCGGTTTGGTGGAACAGTCAAAATTTGACAACCGCTTTGGCAGAACAGTCAAAATTTGACAACCGCTTTGGCAGAACAGTCAAAATTTGACAAACGCTTTGGCAGAACAGTCAAAATTTGACAACCGCTTTGGCAGAACAGTCAAAATTTGACCACCAGCTCGTCCTAATTGACAGAACCGGCCCCGGCACACAGCTATACACCTTACAGTTATAAACTGTGGTCGTATGAACAACACCGACTGGGACCGACTTTGCGAGGATCTTCACGTTGATCGTGGCCCATGTTTTACTCGTCTACCGAATTCGGTCTTGTATGTCAGTCTAAATCTAAACGTGGATAGAGTATTTGGAAGTGGATCGGAAATATCGTTTTGTGTATTTCAAATATGTGTAATAAAAATAAATGAACACACATCGTGCCTGGTTATTTGAACTGTCCCGTCACTCATCACAGTTGTATGCCATCCAGTGCACGTGTTGACCTCCATCCGCTCATCCCCCCCCCCCACACACACACAAACACAAGCGCATACAGTATATACACACACACAGCATAAACCTCAATTTCAGGCTGGTAGTCTGCTTGTGAGGATGCTAAGCTAATATTTGTTGACGGAACGCACCGAAATTTTCCAGTGCGCATGTCACGGTCGCTGATTACTCTTTCCGCATCCGTTGGCCCCGGCACTTGTCTCTCAAGCATGTTCAAGTTTGATACTTCCTGAAGTCGTTTTCCCGCTCCTACAGCCCCCCACCCCACCTCACCCACTTTTTTTTTTCAAAACTAAATCTCAACCTTTGTCTCTTCCAATGTATACATATAATATAAATATTACATCACTTACCGTGGTTTATTTCGTTCTTTCTTAAACAAAAAAGAAGAGGAAGAAAAAAAAATCTGTCGCTGTCCTTCTTTTTTTAAAAAATCCTTTAATTCTTTCGTTCCTTCTTTCATCATTTACATCTTTTATTCGTTAATTCAAGACATTCATTTATATTTTTTAAAAATATATATATATTCGACTTTCCGTTATACTATTCATTTTCTCAATTTTTTTTTTTTTTTGAAATTGCCAATAATTATTGGTATCTCATTAGGAGTTTAACCGGCAAAATGATGGACGATGGCCAGTTTTCCCATTCAGAGCACGAGGCGAGCTGTCTCGACTGAACGCTGTACTCCACGATTCGCATTCAACTCTCTCACAACCAATTCGTAGCTTACACATTCTACATGATAAGTGGTCTCCATTATAAATAGTATGGCAGGCGAACCGAAAGGTTACATTGTATACCATGGGTAGTGTGACCTTTAAGGAACAAAAAATCAAACTCGACAAAATGAACTAGCTTTAGAATTTAAAAAAAAAAAAAAAAGTTTTATGCTTAGGCTACTCGGGAGATTTGGTTGGGGGCTGTAAGGCATGGGTAGAGGTTCAAATATTGGATGTGGGTTGTAAGGCATGTGTAGAGGTTCAAATATTGGATGTGGGTTGTAAGGCATGTGTAGAGGTTCAAATATTGGATGTGGGTTGTAAGGCATGTGTAGAGGTTCAAATATTGTGTGAGGGTTATAAGAATGTAAGGCATGGGTAGAGGTTCAAATATTGTGTGGGGGTTGTAAGGCATGGGTAGAGGTTCACAAATGGTGTGGGGGGAAGTCAGGCTAGAGTAGAGGTTCAAATATTTTGTAGGATTGAAAGGCATGAGTAAAGGTTCAAATATTGTGTAGGAGTTGTAAATGATGCCAATATTGACTATATCTCATATGGAAAAAAAAAAAAATAGATATTTAAAACCACATCAGGCTGTCAACTACTGGTTCTAGCAACTCCAGGGTGACATTAACTCCAGAGTAGCAGCAACTCAAGGTTCCCCTATCTCAAAGGTGCCACCGACTCAAGGTGCCCCACTCAAGTGCTTCCACCAAATGAAGGCGCCCCCACTCAAGGGGACTCCACTTAAGGGTGCCACCGAATCAAGGGTGCTATCAACTAAAGGGTGCCACCAAATAAAGGGTTCCACCAACTAAAAGGTGACACCAACTAAGGGCGCTACCATATAAAGGGTGCTATCAAATAAAGGGATTAACTAAAGGGTGCCATCAACTAAGGGGCGACGATAACAAAGGCCGCCACCAACAAAAAAAATTCACAACTTAAGTGTGCCACCAACTAAAGGACACCACCATAAAAAGGGTGCCATCAACTGAAGGGCGCCACCGACTCAAGGGCGCCACCAACTCAAGAGCGCCATTAAAACAGCAATCATCTCATGTTGTCGTCATGAAGAAACTTGATTCAAAGTACATTCACCTCTTATCGTCCCGCCTGTCAACAAAAAACATTGACTTTAATTGGCTATGGTCATTTCTGACGTCCATTCGCAGCACAATAGCACATCCCCCAGCACACCCACCCCCACACACCCCCACTCCCAAACACATCCAAACCCCAAGAATGTTGAACAAACGAAAAGTCTGTCCCGCCACCTGCCGTCCCCCCGCACAGGGTTTATTTTTCCCACAAAGTCGTTGTTGGCCCAGGTAAACATCCAGTTAAAACAATGAGGCCCCGGCCCTTAGGAAAGGGTGGTGCTAGGCGGAGGCACAAATCTACTTCTTCGGAATTTTAAACCTTTTGGTTCCAAAGTTGTGAGATGTTTTTAAATGTAGAGAAGACTTGAAACGAGAAAAGAAGGAACGCCAAAACATGATGGCAGTACAAATTAGTTAACATGAGAAATGGAAACGAAACAATTTAAGTTTACTTTTTACCAAATTTAGAGCCAACTTGTTTATCAAGATCATAACAGTTTAAATATAACATCGAGCCACTGGCCAAAAATACATAAATTCTTTCGTTCGTCGACCATCTTTATATACATCGGTGGGGCGCGAAGGCCGGGTGCTTGTGGGGTGATGCGCACAGGCCGGGCGGTTGTTGGGTGGGGCGCGAAGGCCGGGTGCTTGTGGGGTGGGGCGCACAGGCCAGACGGTTGTGGGTTTGGGCGCGAAGGCCGGGCACCTGTGGGGTGCGGGACGAAGACCGAGCGGTTGTGGGGTGAGGCACAAAGCTCTGGCGCTAGTGGGGTGCGGCGCGAAGGCAGGGCGGTTGTGGTGTGGGTGCTGAGGCAGGGTGCTTGTTGGGGCCATCCTCATCTTCATGGTTGTCACCAACATTCCATAAAATGTATGTTTATTATCAATAACCGCCACCACCAGAGAGTTTTCAAACAGTTTAAAAATTTTTAACACATTATTTTATTAGCTGTTGAAGCCTTCAGTATGATGTCCAAAGAAATATCACCGAAGAGTCGATCAACCGATCATGAAATATAAGAACAGGGTATGTTAAACTTAAATTAAAAGACAGCACAAACGATTTGGGCGTTTCGGCGTAAAGCCTTCATCAGCAAATGAAACAAATAGCAGCAGAAAAGTAACAGAGCACAGTAAAAAAAAATTATATGTCTCCTATGTTGTTGTCGGAAGAAGGATTACAGGAAGTGAAAGAATATAAATATTGGTACTGTGAAATATAAGGTAGATAATCTTAACGGACTAAAATATTTAAGGATACATACAATCTAAGGAATGAGAAAAAGAAAAGAGAGATGAAGTACATAGATATTGAGAGACATTAGTAGGAAAGTAGTTGATTCATACCATTATGAGATGTGGTGCCAAAAAGCTGAATAAATCTTTTTTCCATTTAAACTCTCTCTGGTGTGTTTGTGCAAGAAATAAGTGCCGTAATAGATACATCCAATGCACCTTTATGTTGCTCTCTGTTGAAATGTGAAGAGACTGGGGAAAGTTTACCTTGTTCAATATCCCAAAGATGTTCTGTGAACCTATCTGCCAATCTTCTCCCAATATCGCCTATATCACTAGAATGACATCTATGGCTAACAATCGCATAAATCACATTACGACTATCGTATGTGAAAACCTCTTTGATGATAAAGTCTATCAATTATTATCTTTTATCAACCGATCAACAGCATGATATTTTTCGTTTCTTTAAAATTGTGTTTTCCGTTAATAGTATTTTTTTAAAAATTGTTTCGAATCAAAATGACGCCCTTAGAATTTGGCGCCCCAGTTATTTGCTTGCTTTGCCTGTACCTAAGGCCGCCCTGGGTGTAACAAAGCAAGGTGAACACATGGTGTAACCCCCTCCAGACTATCCTATTGATCTCCTCCGAGTCTGCCTAGTTTGGTGACACCCTGGTATGGTGGCAACCTGCTCTGTGCTACCCCTTTCTTTTCACACCCTGCTCTGTTGGCTCCCGGCTCTGTTTGTGCCCTGCTCTGTGGCAACCCTGCTCTGTTTGCGCCCTGCTCTGGTGGCACCCCGCTCTGTGGCAACTCTGCTCTGTTGGCACACTGCTTTTTAACACCCTGCTCCTGTTGCACCTTGCTCTGGTGGCACCCAATGATTTTACTGACACTAAATAACATACAGAGAAAAACGAGAAATCAATTAATGAACATCAAAGACAGTATCTGAAGGGTTCTCAAAATTGATGCATGATTTCTACAAAATTTGACATGATATTTTTTCATTTAAAAATCCCTTCGTTTTATAATACGAATTTTATTCTTTTATTTTATTTGGTTTATTTTATTAAATAAATTCAATAAACCATTTATTTCATTAAATCAGGGGTGGGGGATTAAAAAAAAGGGGGGGGGGGTAACGTCAACATAAAGAAATCTATTTAGGGGTCATGGCTGAACAAGTTTCCCTGACCTTTGCCCTTGCTTAATCCTGAACTAACCTTTCGGTGCCGTCCCTTTGCAAACAGGGTGTCCTGTGTTAAAAAGTGGATTACAAGGCAAACCAGAAAGTAAACGAAACAATTATCAGATCCCAAAGCAAAAACTCGTAGACAAGGCGTTATCCTTCAAAGAATGTTTGCTAATGGGCCGATTAAAAACTGTCTCAAATTTTGTAGGCTAGAGATTTTAAAAAAATAAAAATTCTCCTTTCCTTAAATATTTCGTTTCGTTACGTTGGTGTTACGGCGGGATACGGTGAAGACTGGTGTTTACCGAAACATGTCACTTGCCATTCATTGCCTGAGACCAAAGGTCGCAAAGTCAACCTTTAATGTTATTTGTAGATCAACTCCGTGAGAAAAGCAAACCACTAACAAATATTTTTTTTAAAAATATTAACAAATTTGCCCCCGGGTGGCTACGATTCAAACACTGTCTCGTTTTTACGGAATTTGGCTTCGAGAGTTTAGCAAAAAAAAAAAATTTGTGTCTCAACGTCGCTTTGATCTTTAGGTTCAAGGGGTACACTGCTGGGGCCAAACTGAGCAACACGGCTACAGAAAGAATAACATAAGACAGCAAAACAAGGGGTGTAGGGGGTGGGGTCCCTGGGGGAGGGGGTGTGGAGCCCTCAAACAGACATTTAGGAAAATTCATTTCGTTGAAAATTAAAAAACAAAAACAAAAAGAAACTGTATTTTAAATCTGGAATTGTAAATCTTCCAATTTGTAAATCCGCAATTGTAAATCCGGCTTTGTAAATCTGATTTTGTAAATCGGAAATCGTAAATCTGCCATTTTAAATCTGAAATTGTGAATCTGGAATGGTAAATCGTCATGTTTAAATCGCTGTAAAAACATTAAGGTAACAAAATCATTAAAAAAGTCAATTTATTATTATTTTCTTTGAGTAGTTAGTGAGATTGGTAGCAAATTGTTGTTCCATTTCTTTGAGAAGTTATTGAGGTTGGTATCAAATTGTAGTTTTATTTCTTTGAGTAGTTATTGAGGTTGGTATCAAATTGTTGTTCCATTTCTTTGAGTAGTTATTGAGGTTGGTATCAAATTGTTGTTCCATTTCTTTGAGTAGTTATTGAGGTTGGTATCAAATTGTTGCTCCATTTCTTTGAGTAGTTATTGAGGTTGGTAGCAAATTGTAGTTTTATTTCTTTGAGTAGTTATTGAGGTTGGTATCAAATTGTTGCTCCATTTCTTTGAGTAGTTATTGAGGTTGGTAGCAAATTGTAGTTTTATTTCTTTGAGTAGTTATTGAGGTTGGTATCAAATTGTTGCTCCATTTCTTTGAGTAGTTATTGAGGTTGGTATCAAATTGTTGTTCCATTTCTTTGAGTAGTTATTGAGGTTGGTATCAAATTGTTGTTCCATTTCTTTGAGTAGTTATTGAGGTTGGTATCAAATTGTTGCTCCATTTCTTTGAGTAGTTATTGAGGTTGGTATCAAATTGTAGTTTTATTTCTTTGAGTAGTTATTGAGGTTGGTATCAAATTGTTGTTCCATTTCTTTGAGTAGTTATTGAGGTTGGTATCAAATTGTAGTTTTATTTCTTTGAGTAGTTATTGAGGTTGGTATCAAATTGTTGTTCCATTTCTTTGAGTAGTTATTGAGGTTGGTATCAAATTGTTGTTCCATTTCTTTGAGTAGTTATTGAGGTTGGTATCAAATTGTTGTTCCATTTCTTTGAGTAGTTATTGAGGTTGGTATCAAATTGTTGCTCCATTTCTTTGAGTAGTTATTGAGGTTGGTATCAAATTGTAGTTTTATTTCTTTGAGTAGTTATTGAGGTTGGTATCAAATTGTTGCTCCATTTCTTTGAGTAGTTATTGAGGTTGGTAGCAAATTGTAGTTTTATTTCTTTGAGTAGTTATTGAGGTTGGTATCAAATTGTTGCTCCATTTCTTTGAGTAGTTATTGAGGTTGGTATCAAATTGTTGCTCCATTTCTTTGAGTAGTTATTGAGGTTGGTAGCAAATTGTAGTTTTATTTCTTTGAGTAGTTATTGAGGTTGGTATCAAATTGTTGCTCCATTTCTTTGAGTAGTTATTGAGGTTGGTATCAAATTGTTGCTCCATTTCTTTGAGTAGTTATTGATGTTGGTAGCAAATTGTAGTTTTATTTCTTTGAGTAGTTATTGAGGTTGGTATCAAATTGTTGCTCCATTTCTTTGAGTAGTTATTGAGGTTGGTATCAAATTGTTGTTCCATTTCTTTGAGTAGTTATTGAGGTTGGTATCAAATTGTTGCTCCATTTCTTTGAGTAGTTATTGAGGTTGGTATCAAATTGTTGCTCCATTTCTTTGAGTAGTTATTGAGGTTGGTAGCAAATTGTAGTTTTATTTCTTTGAGTAGTTATTGAGGTTGGTATCAAATTGTTGCTCCATTTCTTTGAGTAGTTATTGAGGTTGGTATCAAATTGTTGCTCCATTTCTTTGAGTAGTTATTGAGGTTGGTATCAAATTGTTGCTCCATTTCTTTGAGTAGTTATTGAGGTTGGTATCAAATTGTTGTTCCATTTCTTTGAGTAGTTATTGAGGTTGGTATCAAATTGTTGCTCCATTTCTTTGAGTAGTTATTGAGGTTGGTATCAAATTGTAGTTCCATTTCTTTGAGTAGTTATTGAGGTTGGTATCAAATTGTTGTTCCATTTCTTTGAGTAGTTATTGAGGTTGGTATCAAATTGTTGTTCCATTTCTTTGAGTAGTTAGTGAGGTGGGTATCAAATTGTTGTTCCATTTCTTTGAGTAGTTATTGAGGTTGGTATCAAATTGTTGCTCCATTTCTTTGAGTAGTTATTGAGGTTGGTATCAAATTGTTGCTCCATTTCTTTGAGTAGTTATTGAGGTTGGTATCAAATTGTTGCTCCATTTCTTTGAGTAGTTAGTGAGGTGGGTATCAAATTGTTGTTCCATTTCTTTGAGTAGTTATTGAGGTTGGTATCAAATTGTTGCTCCATTTCTTTGAGTAGTTATTGAGGTTGGTATCAAATTGTTGCTCCATTTCTTTGAGTAGTTATTGAGGTTGGTATCAAATTGTTGCTCCATTTCTTTGAGTAGTTATTGAGGTTGGTATCAAATTGTTGCTCCATTTCTTTGAGTAGTTATTGAGGTTGGTATCAAATTGTTGCTCCATTTCTTTGAGTAGTTATTGAGGTTGGTATCAAATTGTTGCTCCATTTCTTTGAGTAGTTATTGAGGTTGGTATCAAATTGTTGCTCCATTTCTTTGAGTAGTTATTGAGGTTGGTATCAAATTGTTGCTCCATTTCTTTGAGTAGTTATTGAGGTTGGTATCAAATTGTAGTTCCATTTCTTTGAGTAGTTATTGAGGTTGGTATCAAATTGTTGCTCCATTTCTTTGAGTAGTTATTGAGGTTGGTATCAAATTGTAGTTCCATTTCTTTGAGTAGTTATTGAGGTTGGTATCAAATTGTTGCTCCATTTCTTTGAGTAGTTATTGAGGTTGGTATCAAATTGTTGCTCCATTTCTTTGAGTAGTTATTGAGGTTGGTATCAAATTGTTGCTCCATTTCTTTGAGTAGTTATTGAGGTTGGTATCAAATTGTAGTTCCATTTCTTTGAGTAGTTATTGAGGTTGGTATCAAATTGTTGCTCCATTTCTTTGAGTAGTTATTGAGGTTGGTATCAAATTGTAGTTCCATTTCTTTGAGTAGTTATTGAGGTTGGTATCAAATTGTTGCTCCATTTCTTTGAGTAGTTATTGAGGTTGGTATCAAATTGTTGCTCCATTTCTTTGAGTAGTTATTGAGGTTGGTATCAAATTGTTGCTCCATTTCTTTGAGTAGTTATTGAGGTTGGTATCAAATTGTTGCTCCATTTCTTTGAGTAGTTATTGAGGTTGGTATCAAATTGTAGTTCCATTTCTTTGAGTAGTTATTGAGGTTGGTATCAAATTGTTGCTCCATTTCTTTGAGTAGTTATTGAGGTTGGTATCAAATTGTAGTTCCATTTCTTTGAGTAGTTATTGAGGTTGGTATCAAATTGTTGCTCCATTTCTTTGAGTAGTTATTGAGGTTGGTATCAAATTGTTGCTCCATTTCTTTGAGTAGTTATTGAGGTTGGTATCAAATTGTTGCTCCATTTCTTTGAGTAGTTATTGAGGTTGGTATCAAATTGTAGTTCCATTTCTTTGAGTAGTTATTGAGGTTGGTATCAAATTGTTGCTCCATTTCTTTGAGTAGTTATTGAGGTTGGTATCAAATTGTAGTTCCATTTCTTTGAGTAGTTATTGAGGTTGGTAACAAATTGTTGCTCCATTTCTTTGAGTAGTTATTGAGGTTGGTATCAAATTGTTGCTCCATTTCTTTGAGTAGTTATTGAGGTTGGTATCAAATTGTTGCTCCATTTCTTTGAGT
Source organism: Omphiscola glabra (assembly GCA_964017045.1). Classification (NCBI taxonomy): domain Eukaryota; kingdom Metazoa; phylum Mollusca; class Gastropoda; family Lymnaeidae; genus Omphiscola; species Omphiscola glabra. The sequence continues at coordinate 22,967,421 of OZ024810.1, read as the reverse complement.
AGTTATTGAGGTTGGTATCAAATTGTTGCTCCATTTCTTTGAGTAGTTATTGAGGTTGGTATCAAATTGTTGCTCCATTTCTTTGAGTAGTTATTGAGGTTGGTATCAAATTGTAGTTCCATTTCTTTGAGTAGTTATTGAGGTTGGTATCAAATTGTTGCTCCATTTCTTTGAGTAGTTATTGAGGTTGGTATCAAATTGTTGTTCCATTTCTTTGAGTAGTTATTGAGGTTGGTATCAAATTGTAGTTCCATTTCTTTGAGTAGTTATTGAGGTTGGTATCAAATTGTAGTTCCATTTCTTTGAGTAGTTATTGAGGTTGGTATCAAATTGTAGTTCCATTTCTTTGAGTAGTTATTGAGGTTGGTTGAAAAAAAAAAAAATTCCGTTTTCCCGAGCTTGTTATTCGAATTCTAAATTTTTTGCTCAACGAAGGAATGGGCAAATAAATGGGTCGGTAATTTATAACATCCTCCTCCAAGGAACGTCATGTGGGTAGGGCAGGGTGGGGCGTTTAACCCACTACCATGAATTTGTAGGTTTTATTAAAATGGCTATGTACCGTGGAGCTTCTAGTAATAAACAACTTAACAAACCGACCAAGTTTTGGGCTTGCCCCCGCCCCCCTGAAAAAACCCTGAAATGACGCCATTGCCTCACCCCCCCCCCCCCAACCACTCAAAGGGAAACATCAGATCCCACCATACCACCTAAGAAATTCTAGTATTGTTTTTAATTAAAGAATGTCTATCAACATCAAATTCTAGTCACAAATAATGATATGTAGCAGACGATGAAATTCCATTCAAAACATAAACATTCAGGAAGTTAAGAGCCTTACAACCCCCCCCCCCAAATCCCCACCCCCACACACACCGTTTTTTCCAAACACCCAAATTTGCTACCAGAGCACCCCGCATAGATAGTATGCATTACCAGAAAACCTCATCGTATTTTTTTTTGCACATTCCTCACGTCTGCTTCACCTCAAGTCTGCACGTTGAGTTATCGAGTACAGCGGCCTTGTGCTGATCTCTTCCATCCCTTGAAACAAAGCGACTCTCTGTTGTGCTGGAAAGTGATGTGTTTGACAGTTTGTCACTGAAACTATCTCAAATTTGAGGTGCCCCCGGACCCTGAAACCCCCCCCCCCCCAATTTTCCTGTTTCCAACCCCCTCACCCTCTCTCCCTCCTTCTCTCCCTTCCACCCCCCACCTCTGCTCACAAATCACAGACTGTTAGAACAAAGCCAGTTCGTCATAGACACAAGTAAACAACCAGGCCTCCGTGATTATTTTGTTAAGACACAGTAATGGCGTCCGTTGATAATAAAACCTGACGGAGGCCGACAGCCGCGTTTGAAATAATTCCCATCCAGTTTCCCGAACTTCTGCAGTCTGGGGCAGTGGCGTAGCGAGCTTAACTCGCGCCCGGGGCATAATACATTTTTAGCGCCCCCCAAAACCTTTTTAGCGCCCCCCCCATTCGAAAACCATACAATATTATAGTAAAATATACCATTTGGCGCCCCTTTGTGAGTAGCGCCCGGGGCATGATACACCCCCCTCACTACGCCACTAGTCTGGGGATTTTTTTGTTGCTAGGCTCTCCTCCCCCATGTCGGATTGGCGAATGGCAACACGTAACTCGTCATCAGACAGCTCAAGCTAATAATACGTTCCGAATCGTATCTGTTTGTACGAAATTTTGTCGTCCGAAAATTGATTCGAATTTTAAATTTTCAGCCCCATCTCCATTACACCAACCGCCAAATTAAGTTGTCCGTTTTTGTTTTTTTTTCCTAGGGGAAAATGAAGGAAATATGATTTCGCGAAATAAAATTCCCGGTAACTGCACTAAATGAGATTCTTTTTCACAAAAATATGGGCAAGTGTGTTTGGCGCGTAATAGTTTCTTTTGTTTTTCTGAAATAGTTGGTGAAATAAATCTGTAGTGTAAAAGCAGATGGGCCATTAGAATATTAATATGGTAAGAGGGAGGGGGGGGGGGAATGTAATGTGCCGTCGCAAGCCTTGGGGGGGGGGGCCAGAGGCGTAACAACGGCTTGGCATTGGGGCAGTTGCCAAGGGCGCCGACCTGCGCCTGTTCAAAAGGGCGCAGCTAAATCTCTAATTTTTAAATTTTTATTATTTAAAAAGTAAATTAGCCAAGGGCGCCAAAAACCCAGTAACGCCTATGAAAAGGGGGGGGGGCACTTATAGGGACACTTATAAAGTGCATTACTGGAATGCATGTTTTGTTAAATTATCCATCCCCCCCCCCCCCAAGTGCTCTATATTATATTTTATAAAGGATTTATACTGGAAAAAACTTGGTTTTAGGGGGCTGTTTAATTTGATGGTCTTATTACTAATGAGTCTTATCTCATTCTGCTATTTTATCAGCCGCGAGAAAAATATATTTCTCCAAAATTAAGACTATTTTCTGTATTCCTTCTTGTGAATGTCTCATGAGTTGCAGCCCTTTGATTTACAGCGGGAAAAACTGTTTTGAAAAACTTCTCGTCTTGTTTTTGTGTATAAAGATAAAAAATAAAAAAAAAATCTTAATTAGCGGCATTGATAGAATGTGTTTCTTTTTTTTTTTTTTTTTACTTGTCGTCATTAAGGCAGGAGAAATAAATCTCGAGTCGTCTGCTTAAGGTTAGAATTCTGGTTAGGTTTCAAGATTAAAGCTTAATTAAGCTAATACATATTTTTAAATATCCGATATAAAAAAAAAGAAAAATTTAGCTACCGACCCCAAGGTCGAGTAAACATGATCTACAAAAGTTAATATTTATTGATTCTTCTCATACTGCCAATATTCTTCTCATACTGCCAATATTCTTCTCGTACTGCCAATATTATTCTCATTCTGCCAACATTCTTCTCATACGGCCAACATTCTTCTCATACGGCCGACATTCTTCTCATACGGCCAACATTCCTCTCATACTGCCAACATTCCTCTCATACGGCCAACATTCTTCTCATACGGCCGACATTCTTCTCATACGGCCAACATTCCTCTCATACTGCCAACATTCCTCTCATCATACTGCCAACATTCCTCTCATACTGCCAACATTCCTCTCATACTGCCACCATTCCTCTCATCATACTGCCAACATTCCACGAGAACACGACTCAAAATACCGCTGCCGATGGTGACATCCGTGTCAGCGTGTATTTGTCACAATCGCCTCGCCGTCCCTTCCATCAGACCCCTCGTTGCAGCCTCGGAACGGATGAAAGCAAATACGCCCTATTGGCATGACAACGAGTGAACAAATCCTTTAGAAGGGTTACAACCCCTCAGCATTGTCTGGCTTGCCACAACCTATTCCGTGGGTCAGATTCCGATCAGAATTAAACCAGATTAACTAATACCTTATCCATTGAAAGGATTAACAAATACCCCTTACCCCTGACCTATTACCTAACATCCAATGGTTCTCAAACCTCTAACCTATTAGCTAACATCCAATCTTCTCCATTATTGAGGCTAATCTCAATGATTCTCAAACCTCTGACGTATTAGGTGAACATTGTAGCCAGGCGGCCAGTGTTCCACAGCGTAGACAGTGACTTACAGGATGGGGTGCACATCGTAGCCAGGGAGCCGGTGTTTCACAGCGTAAACCAGTGATTTACAAGATGGGGTGCACATTGTAGCAAGGGAGCCGGTGTTTCGCAGCGTAGACCAGTGATTTACAGGATGGGGTGCACATTGTAGCCAGTGGTCCAGTGTTTCACAGCGTGGGGCGCCCAAACCTGACACCCTGATCCCACTCATCAATGTCCACCTCCCTAAGCCCGCGCACGACCGACAATAATTGTTGGCACCTTCTTAACGCGCGCACCCTCGCCATACCCTCGAATTTTCGCGACACCCGGGCTTTCCGACGGGCGCAGCCAAGCGTAAACCACATACATTAAGCCGACATTTGCCCGGGTCAGAGTGAGCCGTAAATCCAGCCGGGGCTCAATCGAGGGCCATTAATACCGTGACGTCGCAATCCTCCGATGCCATTTTTGATAACCCTTACTCCATAAAACAGTCGTATACGCAGGCGTGCAGGGGTCAGGGGTCAACGCGCACGTGCAGACCGAGCCGGGTGCATCTTGTTTAGAGAGTAGTAAAGCCGCACCCGACATGTTGGAGTTATGGAAAAAATAAAAACTGTTATTCTCGTTAAGGTGACGGAACAAAAAAAAATAATTAAAATGTGTAGGTTTCTTTGTGTTTTTTTTTTTTTGGTATAATTTTTTTTCTTCCCGACTAGCGAGTACCCGGCAAAGCAAGAAAGTGTTTGTGTTTTAAATCCTGTTATTAGAGGTTATTTTTTATATTGACAATATTTTTTTTTTTTCCATCTGGTGCGTACACGAATAAAATCAGAAGGTTTTTCGACACGTAAGCAGGCCACATACAGCTGTCCGTGTGAGAAGCGTGGATTTTCAAAATTTTAGACACCACACACTTGTAGCGACTGATCCACCCATGCAAAAGCTCTGTTTTTAACTATATTTTCATATATCATGTAAAAAAAAAAAAAAATTTAGGGCCCCCGGCCCCAAACTGAATATTGCAAAAGCCTAAAAAAAAAAAAAAAAAACATTTTTTGATAAAAGTAATTAAATGAAAGAAAAAACAAAAAGGAAAGTTTATCCATTATTGTTTTGGCCAGGTACATCTCAAAATGTTTGGCGGGCCGTAATACTTTACGAGAAACTTGTGCAGGCCGAAAGTAAATAGGACTGTTTGGCGGGCCGTAATACTTTACGAGAAACTTGTGCAGGCCGAAAGTAAATAGGACTGGTGGGAGAGCTATTAAGAAAACAAGGGTATTTCTTTGCTTCGTGGGTCGCAAGGTAGGCACTGGCGGGCCCGGATGCCGTATGTTGTGCATGGTCTGGTTTAGGGGCTCAGAAATAAATGCACCGGGAAATCGTTTTCTTGCCATCAAATACCAAAACATTTTCAACAGGATATAACACTGGAACCATTCAAAGTCTTAGATGACGAGACACACAATCATGACAACAAACTTAACATTCAAAGTCTTAGAAGACGAGACACACAATCATGACAACAAACTTAACATTCAAAGTCTTAGATGACGAGACACACAATCATGACAACAAACTTAACATTCAAAGTCTTAGATGACGAGACACACAATCATTACAATGAAGTTGACATTCAATATCAGCATAATCTTGCTGAACCGCACAGAATGTCGACTGGACATTTTTTAAAAAGATAATGGGATGGTGTAATAAGATTGAACTTTTCAAATGAGCTAAATCAGGGGTCGTTCAATTTTTTGAATCAAGTCACCAGTACACTCTCTTTGAGACACCTTTGGGGGCTCGGACTATATTTGAAAAAAAAAAAAAAAATGAACGAATTCCTATGCATTCTTCGCATGTCTCAATTCTATGCACACTGCACATATCTCAATTCTATGCACACTACACATATCTCTGCTCTAAGCACACTGCACATATCTCAGTTCTATACACAATGCAATATCATATGCTATGTACCATTCACAGATCTCACTTATATGCACAATGCACACATCTCAGTTCTATGCACACTGCACATTTTCTATTTGTAGCGGGGGAAAAAATCAATCCAATATTTTAATGGAATGACAAATCAGCCAACATAAACATTTAAGTAAATGAATGGGAAGTACGGGTCTGCATTTGACTAAATGAATGGGAAGTATGGGTTTGCATTTGACTAAATGAATGGGAAGTATGGGTCTGCATTTGACTAAATGAATGGGAAGTATGGGTTTGCATTTAACTAAATGAATGGGAAGTATGGGTCTGCATTTGACTAAATGAATGCGAAGTATGGGTTTGCATTTGACTAAATGAATGGGAAGTATGGGTCTGCATTTGACTAAATGAATGGGAAGTATGGGTCTGCATTTGACTAAATGAATGGGAAGTATGGGTTTGCATTTGACTAAATGAATGGGAAGTATGGGTCTGCATTTGACTAAATGAATGGGAAGTATGGGTCTGCATTTGACTAAATGAATGGGAAGTATGGGTCTGCATTTGACTAAATGAATGGGAAGTATGGGTCTGCATTTGACTAAATGAATGGGAAGTATGGGTCTGCATTTGACTAAATGAATGGGAAGTATGGGTCTGCATTTGACTAAATGAATGGGAAGTATGGGTCTGCATTTGACTAAATGAATTGGAAGTATGGGTCTGCATTTGACTAAATGAATGGGAAGTATGGGTCTGCATTTGACTAAATGAATGGGAAGTATGGGTCTGCATTTGACTAAATGAATGGGAAGTCTGGGTCTGCATTTGACTAAATGAATGGGAAGTATGGGTCTGCATTTGACTAAATGAATGGGAAGTATGGGTCTGCATTTGACTAAATGAATGGGAAGTATGGGTCTGCATTTGACTAAATGAATGGGAAGTATGGGTCTGCATTTGACTAAATGAATGGGAAGTATGGGTCTGCATTTGACTAAATGAATGGGAAGTATGGGTCTGCATTTGACTAAATGAATGGGAAGTATGGGTCTGCATTTGACTAAATGAATGGGAAGTATGGGTCTGCATTTGACTAAATGAATGGGAAGTATGGGTCTGCATTTGACTAAATGAATGGGAACTATGGGTCTGCATTTGACTAAATGAATGGGAAGTATGGGTCTGCATTTGACTAAATGAATGGGAAGTATGGGTCTGCATTTGACTAAATGAATGGGAAGTATGGGTCTGCATTTGACTAAATGAATGGGAAGTATGGGTCTGCATTTGACTAAATGAATGGGAAGTATGGGTCTGCATTTGACTAAATGAATGGGAAGTATGGGTCTGCATTTGACTAAATGAATGGGAAGTATGGGTCTGCATTTGACTAAATGAATGGGAAGTATGGGTCTGCATTTGACTAAATGAATGGGAAGTATGGGTCTGCATTTGACTAAATGAATGGGAAATATGGGTCTGCATTTGACTCAATGAATGGGAAGTATGGGTCTGCATTTGACTAAATGAATGGGAAGTATGGGTCTGCATTTGACTAAATGAATGGGAAGTATGGGTCTGCATTTGACTAAATGAATGGGAAGTATGGGTCTGAATTTGACTAAATGAATGGGAAGTATGGGTCTGCATTTGACTAAATGAATGGGAAGTATGGGTCTGCATTTGAGTAAATGAATGGGAAGTCTGGGTCTGCATTTGACTAAATGAATGGGAAGTATGGGTCTGCATTTGACTAAATGAATGGGAAGTATGGGTCTGCATTTGACTAAATGAATGGGAAGTATGAGTCTGCATTTGACTAAATGAATGGGAAGTATGGGTCTGCATTTGACTAAATGAATGGGAAGTATGGGTCTGCATTTGACTAAATGAATGGGAAGTATGGGTCTGCATTTGACTAAATGAATGGGAAGTACGGGTCTGCATTTCACTAAATGAATGGGAAGTATGGGTCTGCATTTGACTAAATGAATGGGAAGTACGGGTCTGCATTTGACTAAATGAATGGGAAGTATGGGTCTGCATTTGACTAAATGAATGGGAAGTATGGGCCTGCATTTAACTAAATGAATGGGAAGTACGGGTCTGCATTTGACTAAATGAATGGGAAGTATGGGTCTGCATTTGACTAAATGAATGGGAAGTATGGGTCTGCATTTGACTAAATGAATGGGAAGTACGGGTCTGCATTTGACTAAATGAATGGGAAGTATGGTTCTGCATTTGACTAAATGAATGGGAAGTACGGGGTCTGCATTTGACTAAATGAATGGGAAGTACGGGGTCTGCATTTGACTAAATGAATGGGAAGTACGGGTCTGTATTTGACTAAATGAATGGGAAGTATGGGTCTGCATTTGACTAAATGAATGGGAAGTATGGGCCTGCATTTGACTAAATGAATGGAAAGTATGGGTCTGCATTTGACTAAATGAATGGGAAGTATGGGTCTGCATTTGACTAAATGAATGTGAAGTATGTGTCTGCATTTGACTAAATGAATGGGAAGTATAGGTCTGCATTTGACTAAATGAATGGGAAGTATGGGTCTGCATTTGACTAAATGAATGGGAAGTATGGGTCTGCATTTGACTAAATGAATGTGAAGTATGGGTCTGCATTTGACTAAATGAATGGGAAGTATGGGGTCTGCATTTGACTAAATGAATGGGAAGTACGGGTCTGCATTTGACTTAATGAATGGGAAGTATGGGCCTGCATTTGACTAAATGAATGGGAAGTACGGGTCTGCATTTGACTTAATGAATGGGAAGTATGGGCCTGTATTTGACTAAATGAATGGGAAGTATGGGTCTGCATTTGACTAAATGAATGGGAAGTACGGGTCTGCATTTGACTAAATGAATGGGAAGTATGGGTCTGCATTTGACTAAATGAATGGGAAGTATGGGTCTGCATTTGACTAAATGAATGGGAAGTATGGTGGCTCTGCATTTGACTAAATGAATGGGATCTATGGGCCTGCATTTGACTAAATGAATGGGAAGTATGGGTCTGCATTTGACTAAATGAATGGGAAGTATGGGCCTGCATTTAACTAAATGAATGGGAAGTACGGGTCTGCATTTGACTAAATGAATGGGAAGTATGGGTTTGCATTTGACTAAATGAATGGGAAGTACGGGTCTGCATTTGACTAAATGAATGGGAAGTATGGGCCTGCATTTAAGTAAATGAATGGGAAGTATGGGTCTGCATTTGACTAAATGAATGGGAAGTATGGGCCTGCATTTAACTAAATGAATGGGAAGTATGGGTCTGCATTTGACTAAATGAATGGGAAGTATGGGTCTGCATTTGACTAAATGAATGGGAAGTATGGGTCTGCATTTGACTAAATGAATGGGAAGTATGGGTCTGCATTTGACTAAATGAATGGGAAGTATTGGTCTGCATTTGACTAAATGAATGGGAAGTACGGGTCTGCATTTGACTAAATGAATGGGACGTACGGGCCTGCATTTGACTAAATGAATGGGAAGTACTGGCCTGCATTTGACTAAATGAATGGGAAGTATGGGTCTGCATTTGACTAAATGGATGGGAAGTACGGGCCTGCATTTGACTAAATGAATGGGAAGTACGGGCCTGCATTTGACTAAATGAATGGGAAGTACGGGCCTGCATTTGACTAAATGAATGGGAAGTACGGTTATGCATTTGACTAAATGGATGGGAAGTACGGGTCTGCATTTGACTAAATAGATGGTCAATTTACAGTTCCATATTCGCCCCTGCTACCTGGGTACCCGTATGTTCACCGCGGGCCGTATTTTGAGGACCCCCTGAACTAAATGATAAACTAGCTAGTCGACTAGATGACAACACACAGTGTTGATATTATAAGAATTTTTTTTTCTTTTTACGAAGCCGGAATTTGTGAGACCAATAGGACACACATTTAACTGGTATTCATTCTGTACAAATTGAGTCCAGTATGTTTACATCCAATTGAAGACCTATGGGACACACATTTATTTTCCACCCTCCTCCTATTATCTTCCACCCTCCTCCTATTATATTCCAACCTCCCCTTATCTTCCACCCTCCTCCTATCATCATGCCACCTCTTTCTATCATCTTCCACTCTCCTCTTATCATCGTCCACTCTCCCCCTTTCATCGTATACCCCTTTTCTTATATCCTCCACCCCCTCAACATATCATTCACTCTTCTCCTATCATCTTCCACCCTCCCCCTATCATCATCCCACCTCTTCCTGTCATCTTCCATATTCTCCCTATCATCTTCCACCGTCCCTCTTTAATCTTCCACCCACCCTCTATAATCTTCCACCCTCCCTCTTTCATCTTCGGCCCCTCCCTCCATTATAATCATATTCAACCCTCCCTCTATCAATTTCAACCCTCTTCTCTATCATCTTCCACCCTCCCTATATCACCTTCCTGCTCTCCACCACACAAGATGTGATGGAAAAGGGAGCTAACCTGATAAGATGGCAGTCTCTAGCACTTGCGATTAATATCGCGTGGCATTGTTTAGACAAGTTCTTATCTCCCTTATCCAGCTGATTAGTTACCTGTCCCTGAACAAAGGGGGGCTAATATGGCGTGATCAGGATTTGAACTCACGATCTATCATCTCCGTTTTTACGGCTAGCAACCCAACACGTCCTTTGTCACACATCCTTCCATCAATATTAACATATACCTAACATATGACTAACAAAGGATTAACATAACACTAAAATGTGACTAACATATTATTACCGTATGACTAACATATGACTAACACATGACTAACATAAGACTAAGATATGACTAACATGTGACTAACATATGACTAACATGTGACTAATATATGACTAAAAAGGGACTTGCGTGTGACTAATATATGAATAACATGTGACTAAAATGTGAATAACATATGACTAACATGTAACTAAAACGTGACTTAATGTGACTAACGTGTGACTAACATAGTAAGATTATTTGAGCAACACCAGAAATGATAAGTTTGTGCACAAACCAATTGATAGAAAGAAAGAGAGAGAGGGGGAGAGGGAGAGAGAGACAAGAGAGAGAGGGAGAGAGTGAGACAGAGAGAAAGAGAGTGAGTGAGAGAGGGAGAGAAAAACAGATAGAGACACAGAGAAAGAGAGGCACAGAGAGAGCGTGAGTGAGAGAGAAAGAGACGGATATAAACAAAGAGAGAGAGACAGGGAGAGTGAGAGGAGGCAGAGGTGGATGGATGTGAGGACAGCAAGGTGTGACATGCCGTAGCTTGTTAACAAACTTATACGCTCAATTAAGAAAGTACACTGTGCTACAGTCAAATTCATTGAACATGCTACCCTTGTACTGTTGTACCATGTACTGTTGTACCATGTACTATTTTACTGTTGTACTGAGATGTGTTATTCGGTGTTACGTTTCTTCCTAGGCCTAGGTACAAAAAGCCGTCTTGTACCAGGCATGTCTGCCACGAGGAATGTAACCTACTCCATACCTGCCTCCCTTCGGGTGAGGAAGACGGAGCGTGCAAACTAAGCCTCTTCCCGCCATGTTGAGGTCGACCCCCGGAGGGGAAAGGGGGGGGGGGGTCGCTGGAATAAGCCCAGATGTTAGATGATGATTGATAGGCTCCGGGACGCGAGGGAAGGAAAATATTTTTAAGCTCTGATTTGTTCATCTTTCACGTGCAAAGGGACCGGTGGACCGATTGGGTCCCACGCTGGATGCGTGGCATCCCCGGGTCCGGCAGTAAGACAAGAGGATGGAGGTGAGCCGGGTACAAAGCAGTTAGTCGATTGGCGGTAACCGGAAGAGTTCGGAGCCGGAGAGCGGCAGAGATGAGCGGGCTAAAGGTCCGCGCAGTAAATATTTATAAATATACTCGCTGGCTGAAAGAAGGAAGAGCTGCAATAATAGGTCTCAGGTGCAACCTCAAGGATGGCGTAGAGCCCCTGTCTATAACGGTCACATCCTGTGCATAGATCAGCGAGCACCGGTTAAATAACCACCGCTGTAAGAAAGGTCACATCTTCTGGGACTCGTTTTTTTGGGGTGAGGGTGGGGGGGGGGGGGGCTATTTTTAAAAGGGAAGACACTGTAAACTGTAAATAAAAATAAATCGACCCACGTGATGTGTAATAAATAGTCAGACAATGGTTCTTAAACTGATACTTTAGGAGAGTAGAGATAGCGACAATCCACCTTGGGCCCACGGTATACGCGAGGGACCTATACAATATGCGATGTATATTATTTTTTGTATCACTGTCCGTCTGTAACGATGGTTTTCTTTTAATGGTGGTTGCACGTTGATCGAACGGGTGGCTCGTTTTTTAACGATGAAAGATGATGCTTAGATTAAGGTTAATGACAAATAAAACTTAAAAAAAAAAAAATTTGATTAAATGTAAACAATTGCAATATTAAGCCCAAGAATTGCATTTTCATTTGCAGTTTTTGTTTGTTTATTTGTTTGTGTTTTTTTTTAAAACTCTAAGTATAGAATATCTGATGATGATGTTATTTAAATTGACTCCAAGAAGCTTTCTACTCGGATGAATTTTTTTTTTCAATGCCTGCGCGCTAAATTAATGTATTTTAAAATTACCTTTATATTATTTTGCATCTAGAAAATGTTTGTGTTCTCATCGGAAACGAGTCTGCGTGTCGAGTTTCAGCTCGACAGGTTGACGGGAAGTGGGTTAATTAAGTGTCGGAAGATTTCGCCATATACACACAAAAGCGAAGTTAGTATAAAGGATTTAATTTAATAAAAAGGAGTGGCGGGAGAAAACGTCAAAGAAAAAAAAAGGATCCACAGAAAAATGAGAATTTAAAGCTTGCTAAGGGTGCAGGCGAACACTGGTGCGCATCAAGCGTACGATCAAAATGTTGAATTCTTACCCTTTTACGATTTGCGCGCTCTCTATTAACAGAGTCGCGCGAACGTGCAAGAAAGCAACTACGTCACACCTGGACAAAGCCAAAACAGAAACTTCCTTCTGGTAGATTCACCGCCGGAAGTTGACAAACCTTGAAGACTCAAACTCGAATAAAAGTCGAAATCCCGGACCAGAGCCCCAAAGATTTATATGCGTCTGTTCACGTGATGTCTGTGCTATCTAAGAAACACTTTTATATTTATATGAGTTAAATCGTCTTTAAGATATAATAAATAGAATGCATTTGGTCGGCCCCTAGGATCAATGTGAAAACACTCCTACATACTTACTATTGCAATATCCTCTAAATTTGTATAATTGGAAATATACCAAGATAGGGGGCAAAAATCCCCTTTCCGGCACAATATAATTTATAGCAAAAGATCCTAAGGTTCCCGAGAAATAATTGATTGTACTTGTACAAAAAGCAACTATCGCTTGGTCTTACGCTTGGAAGAGAAGCAGTTCGGAGTTGGTTTCGTAGCCTGACCACTAGGTCAAATTTCACGACCGTGTAGCTTACACTTTCGATTGTGGTACACACACAAACAAGGGCACACAAAGGCACATATGTAACTATGGCAGACTATGGCAACATACTAGCCACTTGGATTTTATTTTGTCTGGAGTTTAATGGGTAAAAAAGCCAGAATTCAATAAATCCCTGGTCTTATGTTGTCAAAGTGGTGGAGCACTGCGTCTCCAATCCTTAGGGTAGAGAACCGCTGTCTTCCATGGATGTATCCTCTCCTGTGTCTCTCCCCTGAGATAAATTCCATCAAACACCACGCGTCTTCACACCCAATTTAATATCAAAAACTAACAAAGAGAAAAAAAAAGTTGGGTTATCTACCCTTGGCCTCCTTTACCTCAAAGTTTCGGCTTAGCGCCTTCTTAAGATAATAATTTTGAATAGTGCCCCCCCCCCAATCTCACCCCCGCCTCCCCAACCAGACACACCTTTCAGGATCTCTTCGGGTTTTGTGGAAGGCGAACAAACCCTTGCGTATTTCAGCTGTTAATTTCAGTTTGGGGGCGAACTGTCACTTCAAAGGATTGCTCTCCCCTTTGATCTCTGAGGATTTATCTCCCCCTTCCCCGTGCCGGCTAGGGTTGGGAGGGGGGAGGAGAAGGGGCGACTAGTAAACTTACCTGCTGTTATCTAAACACCCCCCCCCCCCCCCCCGCGGTAACAAAATAATGCTGCATTTCTGCCTCAGCCTCGCGTTTGTTATTGGTGGTGTAAAGTCAGCCAACACAGCACCATTAAATTATTGTTATTGGTAGTGTAGAGTCAGCCAACAGTATTTGTTTGCAAATACCAGTAATACCAAACAACTTAAATCCCCATGCTGCATAGTGAACCAGTCTAAACTGGCGGAAATCGTATTTTTAAAACAATACATTGCAATATAATTTTTTATTATAATATTATTTTTCAATGCAATAATAGATTGTTATATACGATACTGGAATAGTTTGTTCAAATTTATGTGGTACATAAGGGAAGGAACAACTAAATTCATGCATAAACATTTATCCTGAGTTACTTTAATTGGTAGTAGAATGACTGTTGAAGTCACATGATATTCGTTACGGATGTAGTAAGCACCTGAAATGTCATAGTTGATATTACTTATAGAAGACAATGATTATGCTCAGTCTAAGTGTGAAAGCTAGATGCTAAGAATAAGTGTGAAAGCTAGATGCTAAAACTGAGTCTGAGTGCGAAAGCTTGATTCTAAGACTAAATGTGAAAGCTTGATTCTAAGACTAAATGTGAAAGCTAGATCCTATAACTAAGTGCAGAGGCGCAACTGGGTTTTCGACGCCCTTGGCTAATTTATTTTTTAAATAATAAAAATTTAAAAATTAGATATTTAGCGGCGCCCTTTTGCACTGGCGCAGGTCGGCGCCCTTGGCAACTGCCCCAATGCCAAGCCGTTGTTACGCCTCTGACTAAGTGTGAAAGCTAGATGCTACGACTAAATGTGCATCCATGGTGTGATCTAGCCCCCCCCCCCCCCCGACCCCCAATGTAAGATCACATTACTTTTCTGTTCTTATAACTCGCAACTTCCCCTGAACTAAGCCATCTCATCTCTAGCCACTAGCCACTAGCCGCTAGCCTATATTAAGACACAGTTATGCCATCTCATCTCTAGCCATTAGCCTGTATCAAGACAGAGCTACACCATCTAGTCAAAAACTACTCATAACAAAGCACTGTCTAGTATTAAATAATGACACACAGCACATCTCGTGATAAAGGAAAATCTCTCTCGTCATTAAATCTTATCCCTTTTATACCCTGTTCCAGAAGATAATTCTCGAAATAGAATACGCAGTCTTACTGCTTCCCGCATTCTCGAGATCACTCTATCATGTTCTACTGGAACGGACGATAATAAGCTTAAATGTAAACAAAGTGACATTTTTCTAGCCACCCCCAAAACGACTTCGACTGTAAGAGGTCATGCACGTGGAATGCGGGTTAAGCGTGCCTCAAAACACGTCATCCTTCATAACACAGAGTTAGGCTATCCCATCACTCGCCACTAGTCATTAGCCATTAGCCACTAACGTTCCTGTATTAAGATAGAGCTACGCAATAGAGTCAGTTGGTCTGTTGTCTGAATCAGATGGTCTGGTGTCTGAATCAGTTGATCTGGTGTCGGAATCAGTTGGTCTGGTGTCGGACTCAGTTGGTCTGGTGTCTGAATAAGTTGTTCTGATGTCTGAGTCAGTTGGTCCGGTGTCTTAGTCAGTTGGTGTGGTGTCTGAGTCAGTTGGTGTGGTGTCTGAGTCAGTTGGTCTGGTGTCTGAGTCAGTTGGTGTGGTGTCTGAGTCAGTCGGTCTGGTGTCTGAGTCAGTCGGTCTGGTGTCCGAATCAGTTGGTCTGGTGTCCGAATCAGTTGGTCTGGTGTCTAAGTCAGTTAGTCTGGTGTCTGCATCAGTCGGTCTGGTGTCCGAATCAGTTGGTCTGGTGTCCGAATCAGTTGGTCTGGTGTCCGAATCAGTCGGTCTGGTGTCTAAGTCAGTTGGTCAGGTGTCTGAATCAGTTGGTCTGGCATCTGATTCAGTTGGTCAGGTGTCCGAGTCAGTTGGTCAGTTGTCCGAGTCAGTTGGTCAGTTGTCCGAGTCAGTTGGTCAGTTGTCCGAGTCAGTTGTCCGAGTCAGTTGTCCGAGTCAGTTGGTCAGCGGTCCGAGTCAGTTGGTCAGGTGTCCGAGTCAGTTGGTCAGTTGTCCGAGTCAGTTGGTCAGCGGTCCCAGTCAGTTGGTCAGGTGTCCGAGTCAGTTGGTCACTCAAAGAAACTATGTGTAGACAGGAAGACTTCCTCGGCGAACAAAACCAGTACACTTAATAAAAAAACTAAATTGAGATTTGGTGGGGGGGATGAAAAATAACTTGGGGAGGGGGGTTGAAAAAGAACTTGGGGAGGGGGGATGAAAAAGAACTTTGGGGGGGGGGGATGAAAAAGAACTTAAGCTGTGTCCGAGAGAGAAAGTCAAAATGCACCCGTGTCTCATATTTCCTATTATACCGTTCAAGACAGTGGATGCTCTATCCAGCCACTCGTTAAAAAAAGTTAAGAATTAACCTGCACTTTATCAGTAAGCCAAATTCGCAATGTCAAAACTAATGCAATTTCTATTCCACATCAAGTATTATGTCAAAGAAACTCCAGTGAGGTTTTGTATTTTACGATGTTGACCCCAGTCAGAGGTTTACTGTCTGATTTGTAGCGTGTGTCGCCACTCAATTTGTTCACATTTTTTGTTTTTGAATTCGGGTGCAGCCATGAAATTGTGTTGGAGCCCAGCTCATGTATGTGTGTTGTCTTGTCCTGGTGGGTGAGGCGACCACACCGCCACTCCTAATGTATGAACTTCCATTATGAAACATTTAGTGATTTTGCTATTTTTCTCTTTGCATAACACTGAAACTAATTCCATTTCTATGTCTAGCAATGTCACTACAAAAGTGTGTGTTTTTGTGTGTGTTTTTTTAAAAACTTAAATTTTCATCCGCTCCAAACCCAACAGTCCTCTTGAAAATCCTGAATATCTTTTCTGTAAATAAAAAAAAATACCTAGTATAAAATTATATGGATGCGTCGGGGGGGGGGGGGGGGGTGCTGGATGGGGGATCGCTTTGGAAAGGGGGGGGGTGTGGCTTGATAGGGCTGGATTAGAGGTCAATTGGTGGGGGTGGGCTGGATGAAGGAATTTTTTCAAGAGAATTTCATCAAATTTCATGGCCGTCTTACCAGGTATTAATGCGGTATTTGTTTATCTGAAGGAGGACTAATCGATAAGTCCAACAACAAAGAGCCCCCGAGTTCCGCCGTGATAAGCCAAGGGATTGAGGACGGATCAGCTTGGCGGCCAGACAAATACCTCCAGCAGACACCGTCCACTCAAGGTGTGATCCTCACCTGTAACCTTTTCAGAGCTGACTTTATGTGAATTGGATTGAATACAATCTTAGTGAAATTGATGGGGGTCCTTTGTGGGACGTGTCAAAGAGGTTTAAGGACCTTTGTATGATGGCAGTGTCTGAGTCAGAAGGTAGTGTGTGAGTCAGATGGTAGTGTGTGAGTCAGATGGTAGTGTCTGAGTCAGATGGTAGTGTTTGAGTCAGATGGTAGGGTCTGAGTCAGATGGTAGTGTGTGAGTAAGATGGCAGTGTCTGAGTCAGATGGCAGTGTCTGAGTCAGATGGTAGTGTGTGAGTCAGATGGCAGTGTCTGAGTCAGATGGCAGTGTCTGAGTCAGATGGTAGTATGTGAGTCAGATGGTAGCGTCTGAGTCAGATGGCAGTTGCTGAGTCAGATGGTAGTGTGTAAGTCAGATGATAGTGTCTGAGTCAGATGGTAGTGTCTGAGTCAGATGGTAGTGTGTAAGTCAGATGATAGTGTCTGAGTCAGATGGTAAGGTCTGAGTCCCATAGTAGTATCTGAATTAGATGGTAGCGTCTGAGTCAGATTGAAGTGTCTGAGTCAGATATTAGTGTGTGAGTCAGATGGTAGTGTGTGAGTCAGATTGAAGTGTCTGAGTCAGATGGTAATGTGTGAGTCAGATGGTAGTTTGTGAGTCAGATGGTAGTGTGTGAGTCAGATGTTATTGTGTGAGTCAGATGGTAGTGTTTGAGTCAGATGGTAGTGTGTGAGTCAGATGGTATTGTGTGAGTCAGATGGTAGTTTCTGAGTAAAGCGGTAGTGTGTGAGTCAGATTGTAGTGTGGTAGTGTGGGAGTAAAATGGTAGTGTCTGGGTGAGTTGGTGTTGTTTGGTCACTAAAGAGAGCTGTTCATTTACTAAGTTAAGATTGGATGCCACAGCAATGTTCAGTCAAAGACGTGCAATCTTTTAAGTGGACTAAGAGTCATGGGGACAGACTAAGAGTCATGGGACAGACTAAGGGTCATGTGGAAAATCTACAATATAAAAATGGAATAATTTTTAACATTTTTTTAAAGTATCGTAAAGTCTATATAAACTATGAAAGTATATATAAACTATGAAAGTCTATATAAACTATTAAAGTCTATATAAACTATGAAAGTCTGTATAAACTATGAAAGAGTTTGTAAACTATCACAATTAGAATTGATAACTTCCCTTCCCGACCTTTGTGCATGAAAATAATTTTCTAGTAGGATAACATAATAACAAGTCATAATTCCATTGAACATCTATGTAAGCGATCTGAT
This sequence comes from Omphiscola glabra, assembly GCA_964017045.1. Classification (NCBI taxonomy): domain Eukaryota; kingdom Metazoa; phylum Mollusca; class Gastropoda; family Lymnaeidae; genus Omphiscola; species Omphiscola glabra. Next base: position 22,949,226 of record OZ024810.1, on the reverse strand, counting down.
ATAAAATTATTTTTTACTTGTTTGCCAATATGCTAGTAATCTTTTCCAGTTCGAATGGAAAAAGGTGTCCAAGGAACGGTTTTAGAACCGCTGGTGTAGGACAATCAAAGCCCCCGTTGGTAAGATAATATTTTAATAAATTGGAAAATCTCCGGAAAGAGGATAAAAATGAGATAAGCTTTGGAATGTAATTAAGTCAGGCTAAGAGTTGATATTGTGTTCTTATGGGAAGTGTGTGGAATGTAATAAAGTCAGGCTAAGAGTTGATATTGTGTACTTATGGGAAGTGTGTGGAATGTAATAACATATAAAGGTGTGTACATGGTGGGGTCTTCTTACGTCACAGGGGTCAGCGGTCGTGGGATCTCGGGCGGACGAGAAAGCACGCAAGTAGCCCATGGGGAGGGGATGGAGTGCAATGGTGGGTTTGAGGGTGAATGTAGATACTTAGGGATTAGAGTTTGGTATTTGAGATGAGGGTAGGTATTTGAAAAATTTGGGAGGTATTTGAGAAGTTAGGGTAGGTGTTTGAAAAGTTGGGGTAGGTATTTGAGAAGTTAGGGTAGGTATTTGAGAAGTTGGGGTAGGTATTTGAGAAGTTATGGTAGGTGTTTAAGAAGTTGGAGTAGGTATTTGAGAAGTTAGGGTAGGTACTTAAGAAGTTGGAGTAGGTATTTGAGAAGTTAGGGTAGGTGTTTAAGAAGTTGGAGTAGGTATTTGAGAAGCCAGGGTAGGTACTTAAGAAGTTGGAGTAGATATTTGAGAAGTTAGGGTAGGTGTTTAAGAAGTTGGAGTAGGTATTTGAGAAGTCGGGGTAGATTTTGTGAAGCTTGAGGTAGGTGTTTGAGAAGTTGTGGTAGGAGTTTTAGAAGTTGGGGTAGGTATTTGAGAAGTCGGGGTAGATTTTGTGAAGCTTGGGGTAGGTGTTTGAGAAGTTGTGGTAGGTGTTTAAGAAGTTGGAGTAGGTATTTGAGAAGTCGGGGCAGATTTTGTGAAGCTTGAGGTAGGTGTTTTAGAAGTTGGGGTAGGTCGCATAAATATATTTTTCAACCCCGAATTATCGCTTTCAACGGGGTTCTATTGGATAGATTTTCGCGTTACAGATTGGTTCCAGCTACAAAGGCTGATTGAATTTGGAATATTTTCAGTCAATTTTTTTGGTTTGTTTTAAGATATGGTGAACACGAAGGTTTGCTAAATATTTGTAAATAGCACAGTAATATTTATGATTGTATCGTTTGTAGAGTTGGTTGAGTTTGTATTGTTTGTTTATTCCGCTGTGCTTGTATCAGAGCGTCATTTTCGGTAGAGAAAGACATACAATTTTTTCAATGCATCAAGTTTTTGCTATCTTACTCCAGGGAGCGTTGTTGAGATAGGGGTTCAACAAACATGGGCGTTCCCCATGCCTCCCTGAAAGTAATTGTAAAAACTGAAATGTAAAAATACAAAATTCCAAAAAAATAATTTTTGTGGGGTTGGGGGGGTACATTTGTATATCCAAACACGGAAGTAGCGCCGGTTGGGGAAAAAACACAAAAAAAAAACCACACGAAATCTTCCAGTTTTAACAGAAAGAATGGTGGTGTGAGCATATAATGGTGTTGTGTACAAAGAATGGTATGTGTACATATAATGGTGGTGTGAAAATAGAATGGTGATGTGTATATAAATGGTGTTGTAAACATAGAATGTGGTTTGTACATCGACATTTTCGATATGTATAATATATATTGGTGTGTGTACATAGAATGATGATGTGTACATACAATTGTGGTGTGTACATGTAACGGTTTTGTTTACATAGAATGGTAGTGTACATATTGAATTGGTGGTGTGCATTTATAATCTTCGTGTGTACCTTTAAAGTGACAAGTTTAAATTAATAAAATGTAAAGGCAAAAAATTGAAAAATACTACATACATTCATAAAGTTGACATTGTTAATATTTTTATCTGTTGTATAAAGCTGACATTGTTAATATTTTTGTCTGTTGTATAAAGTTGACATTGTTATTATCTTTATCTGCTTTTTTTCCTCTCGAAGTTTTGGGAATAGACAAGCCTGCGAAGAGCAGCGGTTATCTCAAAATAGCAAAAATGAGTTTTCAAAACTAAGCATGTTAGACCCCGGGGGGAAGGGGAGATGGGGGGGTGGGTTGAGATTAAAGCAAACGTAAGTCTGGGCTGTGTGGTGTCAGCCATGTTAAGGCGGAAAATTGTGTGTGTTGGGGGGGGGGGATGGTGGAATAATGTACATCGTGATAAGGAAAACTCGCGACGTTGAGGGCCCGATAATAAAGTGAGAGGATAATTAAGGAAGACAGGCGAAGTGGAACAATTATAAACGAAATGGTTTTGGGAACCCGAAATGTAAAGCATTAACATCTATGCTTATTTTAATTGGTAGGGGGTGTGTAGCTAGGTCCTAGCGTCCTACTCAGCTAAGGTCCTAGAAGCGTCCTGCGGGCTCTAAATTCCCAAACGAGAGGCACGTTATACTTTTAGCCCACTTTTTTGTAGTTGGGTTTGGGGGAGGGGTGGGGTATGGCATTATGAACAAATGTAGTTTAAGATGTGCATATAGTTTAAGATGTGCATGTAGTTTAAGATGTGCATGTAGTTTAAGAGGTGCATGTAGTTTAAGATGTGCATGTAGTTTAAGATGTGCATGTAGTTTAAGATGTGCATGTAGTTTAAAATGGGCATGTATTTTAAGATGTACATGTAGTTTAAGATGTGCATGTAGTTTAAGATGTGCATGTAGTTTAAGATGTGCATGTAGTTTAAGATGTGCATGTAGTTTAAGATGTGCATGTAGTTTAAGATGTGCATGTAGTTTAAGATGTGCATGTAGTTTAAGATGTGCATGTAGTTTAAGATGTGCATGTAGTTTAAGATGTGCATGTATTTTAAGATGTGCATGTAGTTTAAGATGTGAATGTAGTTTAGGATGTGCATGTAGTTTAAGATGTGCATGTAGTTTAAGATGTGCATGTAGGTATAAGATGTGCATGTAGTTTAAGATGTGCATGTAGTTTAAGATGTGCATGTAGTTTAAGATGTGCATGTAGTTTAAGATGTGCATGTAGTTTAAGATGTGCATGTAGTTTAAGATGTGCATGTAGTTTAAGATGTGCATGTAGTTTAAGATGTGCATGTAGTTTAAGATGTGAATGTAGTTTAAGATGTACATGTAGTTTTAGATGTGCATGTAGTTTAAGATGTGCATGTAGTTTAAGATGTGCATGTAGTTTAAGATGTGCATGTAGTTTAAGATGTGAATGTAGTTTAAGATGTGCATGTAGTTTAAGATGTGCATGTAGTTTAAGATGTGCATGTAGTTGCGCGGTTTGAGGTTCAAAAAAAAAGGGGGGGGGGGGTGTGTTTGGGTTTTAGTGTTGGTTTTGGTTTTTTTTTTAATTAGTTAGTTCGAAACGTCAACTTTTAAAACTTTCCCTCTTCGCGTTTTGCGCTTCACAATGTACACATTCCTTGTCCCCTTATTTCTCGGGTTCCGCGTTTCTTAACCTGTGCATCGCAACCCCTTTGGGGGTTCAAATACCCTTTCCCAGGGGGCGCCCAAGACCATCGGAAAACACATATATACTAACAGTTATGAAGTAGCAACGAAAAATTTTTTGTAGTTGGGGGTCGCCACAGCATGAGGGACTCTATTAAAGGGTCGCGACATTAGTAAGGTTGAGAACCACTGCTCTAGTTTATAATAAGTAAGAGAAGACAGATGTCAGTGCACTTGATATTGTTGTCAAGTGGTACATTCGGACAGATGTCAGTGCACTTGATATTGTTGTCAAGTGGTACATTCGGACAGCTGTCAATGTACTTGATAATGTTGTCGAGCGGTACCTTTGGTAAATACAAGTTGTGGACTGGAGTGTCCAAGCGGCACGGGGGTCAAAATATCACCGGCCCTTGAGGCTCATGGGGATTCTGTCATGACACACCTCCTCGTCCGCTTAAAGCGATATATGTAACAAAATAAAGTGCTGCCTATTTAATCACGCCTATCTTTGACCATTGGTATCGGCCACGCCAAACCTATCTTTGACCATTGGTATCGGCCACGCTAATTCTATCTTTGACCATCGGTATCGGACACGTCAAATCTATATTGACCATTGGTATAAGCTAAACCACACTCATATTTGTCCCCTCGCTCGAATCGATTCGATCGAAAAGACATTATTTTAACATTTAAACCTCAACAGAAAACTGATATTATCTACTAGATACAGCCCGCCAAACATTGGCGACAGCAATGCGTGAATTTCCCATCTTCTAAAGCTACTTGACAAAACATGAACTCAAGTACCGCACATTGAAGAATCCCAATTTTTGCTACACCCCTTTCCCCTCGTGATACGTCACTGCACACTTTTTATTTCACGCTCATTAACTCTATTAAATATTCTGATGTCCCAACCACTTTTAAACCGAACATTTTTGACACAATACTTAAATTGAGACGATTTCATTATCCGAGAAAGAAAATATAACGTGCCATACACAGTTGCGTTATATAAAAAATGATAACATTTAGCGTAGTTATCGGGAAATAATATTTTGCGTGTTACTGAACTCATTATTGAACCATACTTTCTTTCAAAGATATAGAATTATTTGTAGTATATTCTCAATATCAAATTCGCTGATTCGGAAGCAGTCCATTATGAAGCAGTGCACGAGTCACAGCAGAAGCGTATAATATATAATAGAAGATATTAGAAACTCGAGTACCAAAAGTGAGACGTGGTGAGACAATTTGTGTGCAGTGCTATTCGAGTTTAGAAGTTGTGGCTTTCGTCTTTTTTAACCTATGGCATAAAGTGAGACAATAAACCCTTTGCAGTCAGCCCATGAAGTATGACATTTATAAAGCTGTTTTGGGGGGGTGGGGGTGGGGAGAGGATTTAGGGAGAGAGTTTTTTGTATAGAGATAAAGTGGGTATTCATTTGACATTAAAATGTTTAAAGGTGTGAACGTTGGGCGCTCGGGGTGGGAGGCGCGAAAATAATATTTAAAAATAGACATTTTGTGCACAGGTGATACGATTGTAAAAAGGGAGCGGTCCTTAAATTCTTTTAACTATGCCCCCAGCCCGTAAAAACACTAACCATAAAACCCTAATGAAAACCTTATTGCAGTGTTACATTATTTACGACGAATTCAACGGTATGTGTCACAAGACGACATTCTAACTTTTCTCAGGATGACAAGCTGTGGTTCCCTGTCGCCTGTGGTTACCTGTCGCCTGTGGTTCCCTGCTAGCTGCGGTTCCCACACATCTTTTAGTTATCTGTCTATTGTGGCTCTCTGTCGGCTCTCGCTGCCTGTCTTCCGTGGATCCCGTCGCCTGTAATTCCCCGTCTTCTTTGGTTCCCTGACATCTGTGGTTCCTTATCACATGTGGTTCACTGTCTTCTGTGTTACTTTCTCCTCAGAGGCCTCTGTCTTCCGTGGATCCATCCTATTTTAGGACCCTTGCCATCAATGGCCCTTGCCCTCTGTGGACCCTTGTCATCTGTGGAACCTGCCATCTGTGGACCCCTATCATCTATGGGCCCCTGGCTTCGGTAGTATCCTGCCTTGTAAGTTCTTGGCAATTTCGTATAGCTCCCAATCTCTAGAGTCTTCAGCAGGGACGTCATCTGGGTAAGGCCCCCTTGAATTTGCAGATTTTATTTAAATTGCTATGTACTGTGACCCCTCCAGTAATGAACAACTCAAGAAGTCAGCCAAGTTTTGGTTTTGCCACACACCTCCTCCCCCCCCCCCCCAGAAAAAGCCCCGAAATGACGTCCCTGGTCTAAAGTATATCCATTATTCTTGTACATATTTAACGCAATCATTCTGTAGATAACCTCAAGCAATTTTGTTGTTTCAAATTATATGCTTCTGTGCGAGTGTGCCATGAAAATTACAAACATTTAAATGTGTTTGTCTACCCATCCCCTCCTACCCTCCCAATTCCCTCCCATAACCCATCCATCTCATCCCCTCCCAACCCTATCATGCCCTCCCGTCCTCTCATCCACGTAAAGATAGAAAGAGACCTTAACCGAAAAGTCATCTTAAGTTTTTCTGTGGGTCTTCTGGCGGTCTTCTGGGGGTCTTCTGGGGGTCTTCTGTGGTCTTCTGTGGTCTTCTGGGGGTCTTCTGGGGGTCTTTGGGGGACTTCTGGGGGTCTTCTGTCTTCTGGAGGTCTTCTGGGGGTTTGGGGGGTCTTCTGTCGGTCTTCTTTGGGTCTTCTGGGCGTCTTCTGTCTTCTGGGGGTCTTCTGTGGGTCTGGTCCGTGTCGGTGTCCATTGCGTGATCCCATTTCTTGCACCCGTCATAAATGCGCCTCTTTGGTACGCAGGTAAATTATTTATTATCCTGCCCTGATTCAATTTAACAAACATCAAGGTTGAAGATATACCACGTTGAATGTATTCCTGGCATCAAAGAGAAGGTGGGAATCACATAATGTGTTTGCGTAACTGGTTTCAGGCCTGACTTAGGTGTACGGCAATCACTGATGGAGCCGGTATTTCTCTCTAGCTCATTTGGGAGGGTTATTAAGATAGGTGACCATTAGTTGTATCGAGGGTTCTCGGATTGAGAGCTACAAGGGTTATCGGATTGAGTAGCCAAACGGAGCAAGAAAAGTATTAAATACATTTTATTCTCCAATCCCATGTTCCGTCAATCCTCTGTATCTCTCTCTCTCTCTCGCTCTCTCCCCCCCTCTCTCTATCCCCTCCTCTCTCTCTCTCTCTCTCCCCCCTCTCTCTATCCCCTCCTCTCTCGCTCTCTCTCCCCCCTCTCTCTATCCCCTCCTCTCTCGCTCTCTCCCCCCCTCTCTCTATCCCCTCCTCTCTCTCTCTCTCTCCCCCCTCTCTCTCTCTCTAGCTGTCTTTCAGTTAATTTCGATTTTTTAAATGTATGCCCTCATTCATATCACTTGCGACGTTGTCAAACGTACATAGATTAGGAAGCAGCCAGGGTGTCGTGAAATATATGTACGCCCCAGGTTAACCATTAGAGAATACATGAAGGACTTTTCTGGTGCATCTGAGAGCATTGATTATTTCTCACTGGTATCTGTAGAGTATTGACTATAACTCACTTACATCTATACAGTATTTACAATATCTCACTGATATCTATAGATTGTGGACTATCTCTCACTGATATATATAGAGTATTGACTTTATCTCACTGATGTATAATCACGACTTTTTAAATATTAAAACATATAGTGTTAAATTATGTATTTAAAAAATAAATATGATTTCAAAATGCTTTTAAAGCAAAATTAATCAACGCCCCTTCAGGACTTGCCCCCCCCCCTGTAAGGCGTTGTCGCCCACTTTGACTACTTTGAGAATCACTGGTATCAGAAGGGGTGTGGCGGAGGAGGTCTGCCCCAGCGGCACATTTTCTCCTTATATGAAGAGGCGATATTTTTGGACAATTGCAAAGTTTAATATTTTTTTAAATCTTGAAATGGGGGCGGCAAAAAGTTTTGCCCACCCCGGGCGGCACCCCACCCTAATCACGTAACTGACCGGTGTTCAGCCTTCCAGGGACCTGTAAGCAATCCGACGTTATGTCGACTGTCCTGCAATGTATGTTTCTCAGCTTGTTATTTGTATGAAAGATCTCAACGATTTTCTAACCTATCTTGGCGTGTTAACTTTTAACATTAGCACACTGCATATGTTTCGACGCCATGAGGTGCACTCGCTTCGCCCAGACAACGTTACGACGTACACATCATTTCTTTCACGGCGGAGACAGCCGCAGGAGGAAGATGGAACACCACCTGGAATAAGGGTGATGGGGGGGGGGGGATATGCGCTGCAATGCCGAGTTAATAAAACAGGGAGGAGAAACAATGATAAATGCCCTAACCAATATTTGTAACAAAATATGGCTAACAGGGGAATGGCCCAAATCATGGACCCAATCTCTCATCATCACCCTCCCCAAGAAAGGTAACCTACAGCTATGCCAAAACTATCGTACCATTAGCCTAATAAGCCACCCAAACAAGGTCATGCTCAAGGTCATACTGAACAGACTAAGACCATATGCCGACAGAATCATTGCTGAAGAACAGGCGGGCTTTAGGCAAGGCCGTGGCACTACTGAGCAGATCCTAAACCTCCGGATACTATGTGAGAAATATGCTCAACACCAACAAAACCTATACCACGTCTTTGTGGATTTCAAGAAGGCATTCGACAGGGTTTGGCATGCTGCTTTATGGGCCACCATGAGGCACTACAACATCAACACAAACTTAACCAGAATGATAAGAAGCCTCTATGATAAGGCCACGAGTGCAGTCTTCTTCAACAATAACATCGGAGAATGGTTCCAGACCACGGTTGGAGTACGACAAGGCTGCTTGCTCTCCCCCACCCTGTTCAACATCTTCTTAGAGAGAATTATGTCAGATGCACTAGAAACGCATGTAGGGACATTCAGAATTGGTGGCAGAACGATCACCAATCTACGTTTTGCGGATGACATAGACGGACTGGCGGGAAGCGAGGAAGAGCTAGCCAACCTAGTAAAGAGTCTCGACAAGACTTCATCCTCCTTTGGCATGCAAATCAGTGCAGAAAAGACAAAAATGATGACGAATAGCACTAGTGGCATCACCACTGAAATTAAGGTCGGAGAGGAAAGATTAGAGACAGTTGGCAGCTTCAAATACCTCGGAGCAATAGTATCGGAACAAGGCTCCAGGCCCGAATTAATGGCCAGGATTGCGCAGACCACGACAACACTAAAGAGGCTCAAGAAAATATGGAAAGACAAAAATATAGCCTTCAGCACCAAAATCAGGCTGATGCGCTCATTAATCCTCTCCATTTTCTTATATGCCTGTGAGTCCTGGACATTAACAGCATAACTTGAAAGGAAAATAAAGGCGATGGAGATGAGATGTTACAGAGGCATTCTTGGCATCTGCTATAGAGACCACATCACCAATGAGCAAATAAAAGAAAGGATACGTCAACAATTGGGCAATACGATGACCTCCTGACGTCTGTTAAAAAGCGCAAACTTGAGTGGTATGGCCACGTGACCAGAAAACAAGGGCTCGCCAAAGAGATCTTGCAGGGCACTACTAGAGGAGGGAGAAGAAGAGGAAGACAAAGAAAAAGATGGGAAGATAATATCAAAGAATGGACTGGATTACAACTAGGCGATGCTATGCGTAGGGCAGAAGACCGAGAGGAATGGAGAAGAATAGTGTACATGTCATCTGTGGCGCCCCAACAGTCGAAGGACTACGGGACCTGATGATGATGATGATAATGATGGGGGGGGGGGGGGCTCGTGGGGTGTGGTTGGGGGGGGGGTAACTCACTCTGTATATTTAAAAGATGTTATGTCGCAATTTAAATATCGGAGATTTGTTTTTGTGAGGGGGAAACGGGGGTGGAAAGTGTGTGTCTATTTGCGACAGGAAACAGTTGTGGTTTTTGAGGATGCTATCGCGATTTTAATTTCTGATCCAGTAATAGACTTCCTGATGTACAAATGTGTTGATGGAAAAGATCAGTGTTTCCCAAACTTTCGACATCAGCGTACCCATATCAATAGTTTTCTAAACATTGTGTACCCCCCTGTTTCCAAAAAAAAAAAAAATCAACTACTTTAATAACAATACAAACAATATTTTTTTCCTTTGCAGCGCATATCTCTCCCCCCCCCCCCCCCCCCCCAAAAAAAAAAAACTCTTCCCGTACACCGAGTGGTACGCGTACCACACTTTGGGAAGCACTGGAATAGAGTTATTTTTAAAAAAACAACGAATTCCCCCCAAAAACACATACATACAGTTGAAGAAACACACACACATATCTTAACTTCGGGTAATCCCTGAGGGTGTTCAGTCATTACACTCCAGCTAGCGAGAGCTTTGATGGAGAAGTTATAAATGAATTGGTCCGAAAATAAAGATTGTTTTTTCGTTGTGTGTGTCTTAAAGAATAGTAACAGGTATACTATGGTTTCATTGATTGAACATTTTTATGTAACTCTAGACAAGACGAAAGCCACGATATGTACAGGTATCTTACGGGACAAAGACTACGGTATGCACAAGTAGCTAAGAGGGAAAAGACTACGGTATTTAAATGTAACTAAAGGTATAAAGACTGCATTATGTAATGATGGCTATCGGGACAAAGGTATATGCAAGTAGTTAACGGGACATTTAGATTGACATTAAAACACGATTTCTAGTGAATAGTGACATTTTGAGTGACCATTATACTGACACCTTGAGTGACCCTTATACTGACACCTTGAGTGACCCTTGTACTGACACCTTGAGTGACCCTTATACTGACACCTTGAGTGACCCTTATACTGACACAATGAGTGACCCTTATGCCGACACCTTGAGTGATCCTCATACCGACACCTTGAGTGTTCCTCGTACCGACACTCCTCGTACCGACACCTTGAGTGATCCTCATACCGACACCTTGAGTGTTCCTCATAACGACACCTTGAGTGACCCTTATACTGACACCTTGAGTGACCCTTATACTGACACCTTGAGTGACCCTTATACTGACACAATGAGTGACCCTTATGCCGACACCTTGAGTGATCCTCATACCGACACCCTGAGTGATCCTCATACCGACACCTTGAGTGATCCTCATACCGACACCTTGAGTGATCCTCATACCGACACCTTGAGTGTTCCTCATACCGACACCTTGAGTGACCCTCATACCGACACCTTGCGTGACCCTTGTACTGACACCTTGAGTGACCCTTATACTGACACCTTGAGTGACCCTTATACTGACACCTTGAGTGACCCTTATACTGACACCTTGAGTGACCCTTGTACTGACACCTTGAGTGACCCTTGTACTGACACCTTGAGTGACCTTTGTACTGACACCTTGAGTGACCCTTGTACTGACACCTTGAGTGACCCTTGTACTGACACCTTGAGTGACCCTTGTACTGACACCTTGAGTGACCCTTATACTGACACCTTGAGTGACCCTCATACCGACACCTTGAGTGACCCCTATGGTGACGACATGAGTGACCCTTACAGTGACAATTTGAATGCGCGTGGTACTTTCCAGGAAGGCACAGCAAACATCTTTTACTACTTGTCAGGGCGATAAACAGAACCAACCCTTAAAAAATAATATAGTTCTTCGTATAAATCCTTTTATATGCATTTTTGTTTGCATTTATGTAACTGTACGTGCTTTATCATTTATTAAGAAGCGTTTATGTCAACGTCTGGCGAAATCACGTTTCAAATGCCCTTTATTCCCCTTTTAGAAATACATTTAATTTTTTTGCTGCATTTTCAAATAAGAAAAAAAAATATTAAAGAACATATCAACAACTACACACTTAATCTCCACACCCAAAAAGCACCCATTGACGAATCATTAACACCCCCACCCCCAATTAAAAACAATAAAAAATGATTTTTGGAGGATGTGTGTGGGGGTGGGGCGGAGAAAGGTGATGTTGTCCAGTTTTAGCTGGATAGGATGACGAGCAGTGGGTCAATAAGCCTTCTGAAAATGTTGCCGCACATACAAGAACACCACAGCGGAGTTAATATAAGACCTTTCATAACAAGCATTATTTTTGTACGCATAATGGCACATGTCCTGATGTACCGTCTCCATGTACAAGACCTGATGTCCTGCCTCTATTCACATGTCCTGTTGTTCTGTCTCTATGTACATGTCCCATATCCTGTATCTCAGATTGAGCTGAAACAAAGAACATCGAGTTCACGAGCGGCTCATGCTTTATTTAGTCGTTATACAATTTTTTTCTCTAAATTATGCACCATCTATGATTTCTTTGACTAAATTTAGTGCCACCTACGAACTATTTGACTAAGTCTAGTTACACCTACGAACTGTTTGACTAAGTCTGTACCGCATACAAACTATTTAACTAAAACTAATGCCAACTTTGAACTGTTTGACTAAGTCTAGTACCACCTACTAACATTTGACTAGATCTATTACACCTACAAACTGTTTGATTAATTCTAGAACCACCTACGAACATTTGACTAAATCTATCACCACCTACAAACTGTTTGATTAAGTCTAGAACCACCTACGAGCTGGGCTTGACGCTAAAATCGCTCCTATTCCCAAATAACGGAAACAACTCGATCACCATCGATCTGTTTCACTAAGTTTAGCACCACTACGATCTGTTTCACTAAGTTTAGCACCAACTACGATCTGTTTCACTAAGTTTAGCACCAACTACGATCTGTTTCACTAAGTTTAGCACCAACTACGATCTGTTTCACTAAGTTTAGCACCAACTACGATCTGTTTCACTAAGTTTAGCACCAACTACGATCTGTTTCACTAAGTTTAGCACCAACTACGGTCTGTTTCACTAAGTTTAGCACCAACTACGATCTGTTTCACTAAGTTTAGCACCAACTACGATCTGTTTCACTAAGTTTAGCACCAACTACGATCTGTTTCACTAAGTTTAGCACCAACTACGATCTGTTTGCCTAGTTAATGGAGATATTTTAATATATATATATTTTTTTTATAGTATAAAATAAAATGTAATGACTTCTCTGTATTCTTTCCTCGATATACATTAAATGACAACCGTGCTCAAAAGTCTTTAAGTGTATAATTATAGAAATATGTAAATATATAAATTTTTTAATGTTAATATTTTTAAAAAAATGCAATGCCATGAAAGGGAGAAAGAGCTCAGAAGATGGTGGATAAGATAGATCCATCTTTAGAGTGCTTTCCCCCGGGCAGATAGGCTAGGTTATAATCAATGGCTTATCGATCACCATTTCGCCCCGGCCGCCCCCCTTGCTCACCCCTTTCCGGTTTTACTCTTTGACTGACCTCAAAAAAAACCAACTGACCAACCGAGAAGCGATCCAAACGTTACTCAGGTTCCCGGTTGGTTAAGGGGATATTTAAGGAAATAGTTAAAGGGAATATTTCTGTTTGCCGCATACGTTCAGACACGTGGCTTCCCATCTATTTTGTGAAACATTAATTTTATTGGCGGGAAAACCATTTTTTTTCTAAATGGGTTTGTTGTCATCAAAGTAAATCTCATAGTAACCAAAAGATGTTCTATGACGTAGTACTTTCTGAAGACATTACCAACTGACGATCTACGCATGCGCGTGTCTCAAGGCGCATTGCGTCAAGCAATCATTTTTAAAAAAACAACAACAACCAACAATATGAACATTACGGCAAGACATTCAGCGTTAGAAGCGATGATGTGTGTCGAGAATGATCTCCCCCCCCCCCAAAAAAAAAAAACACCTCAGCTCTAAAAAAAATATCTCGACGCCTTTCTCGGCGGAAGTCATATATCATCGATGTCTGTCTGTCTGGTTTACATTCATTTAGGTAATCCCTCATTCGACCTCCCTTCTCCAAAATCGGGATGCTTGGTAGGATGCTTGGTAGGATGCTTGGTAGGATGCTTGGTAGGATGCTTGGTAGGATGCTTGGTAGGATGCTTGGTAGGATGCTTGGTAGGATGCTTGGTAGGATGCTTGGTAGGATGCTTGGTAGGATGCTTGGTAGGATGCTTGGTAGGATGCTTGGTCGGATGCTTCTACAGAAACTCATGGCTTCGAGCACTTGCTTACATCAATAAAAGCACAACATTGTAACGGATGTTGTTTACACTGTACTGAAAATGTGTAAGCCAAACATACAACGAACAACTATAGGTGATATAGAAATACTGTAAAGTAAGTTGACCTACTACTTGAATGTCTTGCAAGTGGGTCTGTGAATGTCACGAGCTCGAGTCTATAAATGTCATGATCTTGAGTCAGTGAATGTCATGTTCTGGAGTCTGTGAATTTCTTGATCTTGAAACTATGAATGTCATGATCTTGGGTCCGTGAAGGTCATGATCTATAAGTTGTGAATGTCATGAACTTGAGTCTGTGAATGTCTTGATCTTGAGTCTGTGAACGTCATTCCATCGAGTCTGTGACTTTAGAGAACTTGATCATGCGAGTGTCATACACTTGTGGCTGCAGATGTCATGCATAAGACTCAATGGATGCCCGGCTCGCGACTCAATCGATGTCCTGTACGTGACACAGTGTATTTCATGTGTGCGACAAAATGGATGACATCTATGATCAACCATAAACCACACGTATTCAGCTTTAACCATCTACAACTTCCAAAACAGCCCTGAGTAGACTGCAGCTCCGGTTTGCTTTGAATTTTCATACAAATATATATGTATATATATATATATATATATATATATATATATAAGTTCAACAGACACCACGCTACAAAGTAGAGCTTACAAACTAAAATTGTAACTTTAAAAAGATACATGTAGATACTAATTGTGCATCATAAAGTAGTTTGTCTTTTACAAATAATCTAATAGTGCATCGTAAAGTAGTTACTGAACTCGTTTTATTACAAAGTAGTCCATAGTGAATTGTAACTTGGGTAATGAATTATTATATTACAAAGTAGTTAACATAAGATAACATAAAAAAAACACATTGAAAAATCATAATCTAACTTTGAAGCATCACCCAGTTTTTTTTTTTACAAAGGTCCGTATTTACCCCAAATACCCCTTATTTACGCCACCAACCCCCAATTTACCCCACCCACCCACTTTTACCACAAGTTCTTAATTTAAACCACCAATCTCATATTTATCCCACCAACCCCCATGTACCCCAATGCTGTTAACCTCATCCACCCCTATTTACCCCACCAGCCCCTTATTACACGCAAACCCACCTTTTCCCTTAAAATAACTCCTTACACTGCACCTTACCAATTTTTAACGTTTTTTTTTTTTTTTTTTTTACACTTGCATGATACAAAGATAGCAGAAGATTGATCGTATGGATACAGTATGCAGATAACTCCAAGTCCATTCCACTCATTTGGATGTCCCAGGTACACAACACGAGCGGTTGGTTCCAATAAATAATAGGTAACAACATTCACCTGGGCAGGAAAGAGTTAACAGCCCCAATTTTTTTTTTTTTGTTGTGAGATTTATCCCCCTTGCTAATGGTGCACGACAAGAACAATCGACACGGTAAAGTCGCAACATCCCGCCAAAAAGAAAAAAAAATTATCACAAAATTGCTGGACCCGGAAATTGTATTCGGAACAAATTTTGGTTGAGGGAAAATTGTTGACGGAAGATTGGTCGAAAGAAAGGTGGTCGAATGGTTACTATCATTATTATCATTTGTATTTCGTTGTTTCTTGTTGTTGTTAAGGCTAAGAGGTGCGAGTGAGAAATGTGGAGATTTGCTCCACAGGAATTGTAGGTCGATTTTTAAATATACAAAACATTGTACACTAGCCTTAACCCCTAACCCTAACCCTTACCTGATTATTTAATACTTTGAGGAATTACGTAAAAATAGTAACAGAAGCAGTAATAAAAAGATATATATTTTTATAAATGCATATTTTTCGTTTTTTTTTGCTATCATTTCGATGTTTTTATTTATAGAATATCGTCTGATATCATTTGAATGTATCACGAGGAACAAAAATGATTTCAAACAACAAAAGATGTTGCTTTTTTAAATCAATTACTGTGGCATCCACCCGTTAGGTTGGCCTTGTAGGATCAGTGGCAAGCAGGTCTATCCAACATGGCCTCCTTGTCTGAAATGACCTTCTTTAAAAACAAAATAAAAAATAAAAACATAAATAGTAGTTGAAGGCTGCATGTACAGGAAGAACAAGAAACAGCGTGACGTCACAATCTTTTAAAAAATGCGAAAAATAAAAAATGAACTCGTATCCGAGTCGACTAAACTTCCGTTCGACTAAACTTCCGTTCCACCAAATTTCCGTTTGACCACACTTTCGTCTATCCATTTTCCGTCGACCAAACTACTTTCAAACAAACTTCCGGTGACAAAAAAAATGCAGGCTAATGGCGTCATTAAATTATGTGCAACTGATTTTTTGGGGCATTAAACCTTCGAGCACCTCGGTTAGCGTGTTGTTGATAGGGGGGGGGGAGGGTTTCCTTCTGGTAGACATTTACACGCCCCTGACCTGGGAACTGTCCAAGGGTGTTTGATCAGAAGTCACCCCGGACCTTGGGTGCGGGTTTCATATGTATCTTTATAATAGAAAACAAGAAATTAAGATTTGAGGAGGGGGGCGGGGAGTGGAGCGAATTTGTGAAACGTATTTGCGCCCCTTAAACACCATCCAATATGTAAGCAATAGAAACGAGCCTGTCAGAGATTATCCTTGAGAAATGTTTTGCGAGAGCAAGTGTGGGATGTGTAAATGTAAGCATGTGGGGTTTGTAAATGTCAGCACGTCGGATTGAAGAGAGCATTGCCGAATCTTTATAAATTAACTTTAAACATAATTGTACATTAAACTCACGCGTTGTTTGCTGTTTTGATGGGTTATTGTTCCTGGTGTGTTTCAGGCAAAATATCTCAGGCTCGGCTCAACTCTAAGGATCCGAAAATTTAGTGAGAACATATTTTTTAAAATGTTCACAGATCCTGGACTTTCTGATAAAGAAATTATAAATTATGAAAACAGAAAAAAGACTAGAGTGGCTTGATGGTGCCATAATGTGGACTAGAGTGCCTTGTTGGGGCCAGAAAGCGGACTAGTATGGCGTGTTGGGGACAGAATGTCGACTAGAATGGCTTGTTGGGGCCAGAAAGCGAACTAGTATGGCTTGTTGGGGCCAGAAAGCGGACTAGTGTGGCTTGTTGGGGCCATAAAATGGACCCGTGTTGCTTTTGTGGGGTTACTGCTAATATCTCTTCATTTTATTAAAATATATATATAACAATTTCAACCAAGTGCTAATTATTAAACGATTCCTATTATTAAATGCTTTGGTTTTCCTATACACCACTTTGTCGAGACGAAAGAGAATTGTTCAATATGATAATTAAAGTTTCAACAAAGCTCACATACATTCTTGAAAAAAATTAAGCTTCACTACACCTCACTGACATTGTTGAAAAATAATTCGCTTCCTTTCATGATCAGCTTTTTAAATATAATCTGAGACATACATCCCATAGACAGTGGGGTCTTAAGGCATTGGCACACTGGGCAGTTGCCCAGGGCCTCATGCTTCTAGGGACTCTCACGCTTCTATGGGGGCCTAACTTCTATGGGGTTCTCATGGATCTATTTGGACCTCATACTTCTATGCGCCTCACACATTTAGGGCAATAAAATTGGCTATATTTTCCCCCACCAACCGCAGTTCAGACTGACCTTCCCGTACACTAGGGACTAGAACACCTAATTTGAGAGTCGAGCCATTTTATAACTGACATATGCTAAGAGAATATTTAGCAAGCCACTTTAGATGGCGAATAGTTTAAAGGGAATTAGAGATTAGTTTATTTATAAATATGAATTCATGAAAAGAGGCGCAATTATTCCTTTAAAAGTCGAATGTGGCCGCAGACCCCATTTGGCCGGAACCACAGTTGGCCGGAAACACAGTTGGCCGGAACCACAGTTGGCCGACCGCTGCCCCAGAACCACAGTTGGCAAGAACTACAGTTAGCCGGAACAACAGTTGGCGGACCGCTGCCACAGAACTAGAGTTGTCCGAGTCCCGCCATGGAACCACAGTTGGCTGACCGCTGCCCCAGAAGTAGAGTTGCCGACTGCTGCCATAGAAACAGAGTTGACCGACTGCTGCCCTAGAACCAGAGTTTGCCTACTGTTGCCCTAGAACCAGAGTTGGCCGACTGCTGCCCTAGAACCTGAGGTGGCCGACTGCTGCCCAAGAAACTGAGTTGGCCGACTGCTTCCCAAGAAACTGAGTTGGCCGACTGCTGCCCTAGAAACAGAGTTGGCCGATTGCTGCCCTAGAACCAGATTTGGCCGACTGCTGCCCTAGAACCAGAGTTGGCCGACTGCTGCCCTAGAACCAGAGTTGGCCGATTGCTGCCCTAGAACCAGAGATGGCTGACTGCTGCCCTAGAACCAGAGATGGCCGACTGCTTCCCTAGAACCAGAGATGGCCGACTGCTGCCATAGAACTAGAGATGGCGACTGCTGCCCTAGAACCAGAGTTGGCCGACTGCTGCCCTAGAACCAGAGTTGGCCGACTGCTGCCCTAGAACCAGAGTTGGCCGATTGCTGCCCTAGAACCAGAGATGGCCGACTGCTGCCCTAGAACCAGAGATGGCCGACTGCTGCCATAGAACTAGAGATGGCGACTGCTGCCCTAGAACCAGAGTTGGCCGACTGCTGCCCTAGAACCAGAGTTGGCCGACTGCTGCCCTAGAACCAGATTTGGCCGGCTGCTGCCCTAGAACTAGAGATGGCGACTGCTGCCCTAGAACCAGAGTTGGCCGGCTGCTGCCCTAGAACCAGAGTTGGCCGGCTGCTACCCTAGAATCAGAGTTGGCCGGCTGCTGCCCTAGAACTAGAGATGGTCGACTGCTGCCCTAGAACCTGAGGTGGCCGACTGCTGCCCTAGAACCTGAGGTGGCCGACTGCTGCCCTAGAACCAGAGATGGCCGACTGCTGCACTAGAACCAGAGTTGGCCGACTGCTGCCCTAGAACCAGAGTTGGTCGACTGCTGCCCTAGAACCAGAGATGGCCGACTGCTGCCCTAGAACTAGAGATGGCTGACTGCTGCCCTAGAACCAGAGTTGGCCGGCTGCTGACCTAGAACCAGAGTTGGCCGGCTGCTGCACTAGAACTAGAGATGGCCGACTGCTGCCCTAGAAAAAGAGTTGGCCGACTGCTGTCCTAGAACCAGAGATGGCCGACTGCTTCCCTAGAACCAGAGTTGGCCGACTGCTGCCCTAGAACCAGAGTTGGCCGACTGCTGCCCTAGAACCAGAGTTGGCCGACTGCTGCCCTAGATAACCTTCATGAAATCCTTGGCTTCGGGTCAAATAAATGTAACGGTACCCTACTTCTTAAGCTTATTCTCACGAGTATATCCTAGCTGATATGATGTGCTTGTGGATAATCTAGCTGTTGTGGATACACATTCTACTGGGCATAATCCGATTTTGTGGATATAACTGTTGCGGTTGATAGCTCATCTGTGATCACATTCCGAAGTTGAATAATTCGACAGTGTAAAATCACACTTTAAAATTTTTATCAAAAAGTCGAATTCACGCAAACGGTTGCAATTAAATACCTGCATTAGTTTGTGATGCGCCCTCAAGTGATAATGACCAGAGGCGTAACTGGGTTTTTGGCGCCCTTGGCTAATTTATTTTTTAGATAATAAAAATTTAAAAATTAGAGATTTAGCGGCGCCCTTTTGAACTGGCGCAGGACGGCGCCCTTGGCAACTGCCCCAATGCCAAGCCGTTGCTACGCCTCTGGTAATGACGCTAAAATATTCAAGACATTTTTTTCTTCATTTCTTACCCCAAACCCACCCCAGTCCCCCCAAGCACCCCCCAAAACACGTGCCCACATATACCCTCCACAAAGGGCCCACAAACGCCCCCTTCCCCAACGGGTCCACAAACTTCGAATATCTTAAGTCCCTGCACCAACCTTGCCGACGTGTTTCGGAGCATAAAATTGAATGAATGGAAAGACACGCGCATCTCGCATTGAGAAGTAAGGGAAGGGTGCAAACATTGATTATTATCATTGGTGCAAACACCGTGGCTGACACACACCGGTGTTAGTGCGCAATATTCCATGCGCTGCACTTCCCACGGTGATATTTAGTGTCTTTTCAACAAGGATACAGTGATTCTCCCGTTGTGATGTGTGAAGCCCCAGCCCTAAGTTCCCGTGAACTTAACCTTAACCCCTCTCCCCCAACGACCGCTTCCACAATAGAATTGGATTTTATAGAATTAAATTTATACAAAAAGATTGTATATAATTATATTTTTTATAGATTGTGAGGAATTAGTTTGGATAGAATTAGATTATATTGAATTTGATTGTATTGAATAAGATTATATGAACTGATTGTATAGAATTAGATTGTGTAGAATTAAATTATATATAAACAGATTGTATAGAATTAGATTCGAAAGAATTAGATTGCATATAATTAAATTGATTGTATAAAAATAGGGATTTATTTTGTGTACGGTATGATCAAATAATGAGAAGATCTGTTTATTTTTGGGTACGAAATTCGTATTTTCAGCGATCAATGTTTGTGATCTTGATGTGAATATAATCAAAATCAAGGGTTCTCAAACTATGTGGATTTTCTGCCGGGTAGACGGCTGCAGCATTAATCTTTTTAGAAATGTATATAGCAAACACATCGAGCGATAGGCGCCCTAACAAACTGCTGGGCGCCCTAACAATCTGCTGAGCGCCCTAACAATCTGCTGGGCGCTCTAACAATCTGCTGGGCGCTCTAACAATCTGCTGGGTGCCCTAACAATCTGCTGGGTGCCCTAATAATCTGCTGGGCGCTCAAAAAATTATATCACATTCCGACTTTAACCCCAATCTCATCCTAACTACCAAGTCTTATAGTCCACCAGTTTGTAGTCCATCAGTCTTGTAGTCCACAAGTCCTGTAGTTGTAGTCCACCAGTCTTGTATTCCACCAGTCTTGTAGTCCACCAGACTTGTAGTACAGCAGCCTTGTAGTACACCAATCCTGAAGTCCACCCGTCCTAACAATCTGCTGGGTGCCCTAACAATCTGCTGAGCGCCCTAACAATCTGCTGACAGCCCTAACAATCTGTTGGGCGCCCTAACAATCTGCTGGGCGCTCAAACAATCTGGTGAGCGCCCTAACTATCTGCTGAGCGCCCTAACTATCTGCTGAGTGCCCTAACTCTCTGATGGGCCACTAACAATCTGCTGGGTACCCTAACAATCTGTTGAACGCCCTAACTTTATTCTGGGTAGAAATTGTAATGTAAAATATAAGGTGGGCTTACTCCAACTCGCTCCCTATCCGTCCTGCAAAAGACCTTGATATGTACAACACAATGCAACCTTTGATCACGTGGAAGCGTCTGTTTGACCTTGATTCACACTCCTGGCGTGGTTTAATGCTGTTTAACCTGGGGCGCTGGGCCGAGAGTCTCAACAAACAAGTGGAATTAATAGACGTTGGAGGTGAAATGAGGAACTAGAAACCTAGAACACACCTTAATGTTTCCACTCTTCTTAGGCCCGCGAGGTGTTTCAGCTACAATGTAACACAAATTATTTATTACTGTGTTCATACACTTAAGAGTTCAAGCACCAGCGGAATACGAGACTGCTGTACTACAAGACTGGTGGACTACAAGATGGTGAACTACAAGACTGGTGGACTACAACTACAAGACTGGTGGACTATAACTACAAGACTGGTGGACTACAACTACAAGACTGGTGGACTACAACTACAAGACTGGTGGACTACAACTACAAGACTGGTGGACTACAACTACAAGACTGGTGGACTTCAAGACTGGTGGACTACAACTACAAAACTGATGGACTACAGGACTGGTGGACTACAACTACAGGACTGGTGGACTACAGGACTGGTGGAATACAACTACAGGACTAGTGGAATACAAGACTGGTGGACTACAGGACTGGTGGACTACAGGACTGGTGGACTACAGGACTGGTGGACTACAGGACTGGTGGACTACAGGACTGGTGGACTACAGGACTGGTGGACTACAGGACGGGTGGACTACAGGACGGGTGGACTACAGGACGGGTGGACTTCAGGATTGGTGTACTACAAGGCTGCTGTACTACAAGTCTGGTGGACTACAAGACTGGTGGAATACAAGACTGGTGGACTACAACTACAGGACTTGTGGACTACAAGACTGATGGACTACAAACTGGTGGACTATAAGACTTGGTAGTTAGGATGAGATTGGGGTTAAAGTCGGAATGTGATATAAGTGTTTGTGAAAGTAGAACCTGGGGGCAATAGTGGGGTAGTGGGTTGCGGTGGAGGTTTTGATTTTTTTTGTGGGGGCGTGGGGTGGTAATCACTTCTGAAATTCAGGAATAACAGACAGGCTAGATGCGTAAAAACTAGTTTTGGAGCTGGGTGTGGGTTGGAGTTGGGGCAGGGAACGGGGGTGGGGTTCTGGTCTGAGCTTGAGGACACCCCCCCCCCCCACCAAATAGGCGTGCATACGTGATCAGCTGTGTCGGGTTGACTCAAAAGATTGTGATCCCTTCTCTCTTATGTTCGCCCACGTTCCTGGGGCGGAGTTGTCGACCCCTGAGCTTAATGGTTACGTTCTTCCTCTGATGCTTGTCTGCCCCTGCCTACTCTCATTAATTGGACTCGAATCCTGAATGGGTGTTTCACGCTGCATGGGTGTTTCAATCTACATGGATATTTCAATCTGCAATGGTGTTTCAATCTACATGGGTGTTTCAATCTGCATTGGTGTTTCAATCTACATGGATGTTTCAATCTGCATGGGTGTTTCAATCTACATGGATGTTTCAATCTACATGGGTGTTTCAATCTACATGGAAATTTCAATCTACATGGGTGCTTCGATATAACGCAGACAACTTATGTTTCCGTATTTGTGGTTATATTTTAATTTCCTAATTGCAAGTCTGATGAACAAGGAGGGTCTTTGGAGTCCGGAAGGTTGTGAAGAGGGGGGGGGGGGGTTTGTTCTAAATATAGATACTTTCTATTATGTTCGTCACGACATTTTCAAGATGTTAAGAAATTGGATTGTCGCCAGTGGACATTTATTAAATGAATTCAATTTCAGGGTAAAGAAAAAAAGCGTGCAAAAATGGTAAAACGGGAAATAAAGTGTGTGGGGGGAAGATGGAGGGGGAATGATGGGGGGAATGATAGGGGGAACGATGGTAAATGATGTGGAAATATAAGGAATGATGGAGAAATGATGGAGGTACGATGGGGAAAGATGGGAGAAAGATGGGGCAATGATGGAGAAGGATGGGGATTGATTGGGAATGATGCGGTAATAATGGTAGAATAATGGGGGAGTGATGGGTGTTTGATGAGGAAATGATGGGTTATTAATGGGGAACTGATGGGTGAATGATAGGGGAATGATGGGGAAATGATAGGGAAATGAATGGATTATTGGGGAAATAGTAAGGGAATAATTGGGAAATGATGGGGGAATGATGGAGTGTGTGATTAGGAAACTATGTGGATTAATGGGGAAATGAAAGACCAACCAGTCTTTAAAAATAGTCAACATAAAGCAGTTTGATAATAAACAAAATCATAACATTTGCTACAGTTGGGATAATATAGGCCACCAAACTAGAGCTCGTTGTGAATCTATAGGCCATCAAACTAGAGCTCGTTGTGAATCTATAGGCCAACAAACTAGAGCTCGTTGTGAATCTATAGGCCACCAAACTAGAGCTCGTTGTGAATCTATAGGCCACCAAACTAGAGCTCGTTGTGAATCTATAGGCCAACAAATTGATGTTTGCTATGAATCTATAGACCACCAAACTGATGCTTTGAGTCTAATGGTACCCGGGTGCTAATGGCGGCGCTGCGTGTCTGGGTCCATTTTGACTAATGCTATTCGGATGTCATTTGTAGTAGTTTATTTTAGTTAAAATGAAGAATCAAGTTTACAAACGTATAGTACATTCAATTATCTTTCATTTGAAACGTCATGTGAACCTTCGGCTGCTCCCTCTTTTGGTGCCTCTTTGGTCTCTTCCGTTTATCTCTCTCTTGGCACCCCTGTTGGTCCCCGGACACCTTGTTGCCCCCTCCATAGGCCGGTTTGCTGGCCCTCTGTTGGCTCTCTCCTGGCCACTCTGACGGCCCATTTGCTGGCCCTCTGTTGACCCTCTCCTGGCCACTCTGACGACCCATTTGCTGGCTCTCTGTTGGCCCTCTCCTGGCCACTCTTACGGCCCATTTGCTGGCCCTCTCCTGGCCACTCTGATGGCCCATTTGGTAGCCCTGTGTTGGCCCTCTCTTGGCTACTCTGACGGCCCATCTGCTGACCCTCTGTTGGCCCTCTCCTGGACACTGACGGCCCATTTGGTAGCCCTCAGTTGGCCCTCTCCTGGCCACTCTGACGGTCCATTTGGTAGCCCCCTGTTGGCCCTCTCCTGGCCACTCTGACGGCCCATTTGGTAGCCCTCTGTTGGCCCTCTCCTAGCCACTCTGACGGCCCATTTGGTAGCCCTCTGTTGGCCCTCTCCTAGCCACTCTAATGGCCCATTTGGTAGCCCTCTGTTGGCCCTCTCCTGGCCACCCTGACGGCCCATTTGGTAGCCCTCTGTTGGCCCTCTCCTGTCCACTCTGACGGCCCATTTGGTGGCTCTCTGTTGGCCCTCTCCTGGCCCCTCTCACGACTCATCTGTGAAGCATACTTTTTTTGAGTGTTTGCTGGTGTGTAATATGTAGGTGTATCTGTCGCTGACTTGACCACTTCGAAAAGTACATTTGTCAGTTTTGGGAAATGGGTTAAAGCGGTTGAAGTTTTGGGTTGGGGAACTGAGGGCTTAAACATTTGGGAGAGTGGTGGGATGTAGGTTCATGAGGTAGAGGGGGTGACGTGTTTGGAGAGGGTGGTCTAGGAAACAGCGACAATTTCCGCCTTGAATGGAGTGAATGATCGCCTTGGGATTAAAATATTTATAAGAGGGACACGTTGGTGTGAATATTTTATTTCATCGTGTCACAGCGTGGCTCAAGCTGTCAAAAAAAAAAAAAAAAAATTGCAGCAGATGTGTATGGCCGTATTACTGGGAGCTGCAGTACATTCATAAATTATGCAAGTTAAAGGCGTGAAATATGTCGTCTCAGTGCTAATAGTGGCAGACGGCCAGGAGCATTGGGCACTGTGTACGTCTTGAAACTTTAGTTATGGAGAGTCGAACATGTTGGTATTTCTCTTAACCGACAAATGATAACTAAGGCGTATGGCTTTGGGTGCGGGGATAGTAAGAAATGGATTATGGGGTAGAATCTTTGTGTGTACTTCGGTTATCAACTGGATGTACATAGGTTTCATGTTTTATTGCTGTGATGCAAGTAACGTCTTGGTGGACAAACTTCCATAGGAGTGTACAAGTCTCTATGATGGCTGTTAACTAGTAGATGTGCACAAAAGGAAACAATTTTGTGACATGCTTGATAGAGAACGTCCCTGAATGTGTGCAATGGAACATGGACCCGTTTATATGTGTGTGCATTGGAACATGGGCCCGTTGATGTGTGTGCATTGGAACAATGGCCCCTTGATGTGTGTGCATTGTAACATGGGCCCCTTGATGTGTGTGCATTGGAACATAGGCCCCTTGATGTGTGTGCATTGGAACATAGACCCGTTGGTGTGTGTACATTGGAACATGGGCCCCTTGATGTGTGTGCATTGGAACATGGGCCCGTTGATGTATTTGCATTGGAACATGGACCCGTTGATGTGTGTGCTTTGGAACATGGACCCGTTTATGTATGTGCATTGGAACATGGGCCCGTTGATGTGTGTGCATTGAAAAATCAACCCGTTGATGTGTGTGCAAGGGAATAATAACCTTTAGGTGTGTGTGCAATGGAACATGGACCTCAAGGTGTGTGTGCAATGGAACATGGACCTTTAGGTGTGTGTGCAATGGAACATGGGCCTGTAGGTGTGTGTGCAATGAATCACCAAACAGATGAGATAAGGTGGCTAGGGTAGCCACCAAACAGATGATATTAAGTAGTGAGGGTCGCCATCAAACAGATAAGATAAGGAGTTAGGGTAGCCACCAAACAGATGAGATACGGACCTAGGGTAGCCACCAAACAGACGAGATAAGGAAGCTAGGCTAGACACCAAACAGATGAGATAGTGGAGTGAGGGTATCCACCAAACAGAATGCGATATAAATCTATTAGCAGCTCACGGGGCCAAGTGTACTCGCGACCAATTACACCAGCATCAAAGCTAAACCGTCTGCCATGATCAAGATGGTGCACTTACCCCAAGCTGTCTGATTGGTGCTGGCAATCTAATGGCGTAGGAAAGAATACATCCTTAACGGCCTACAGATACACTTGAGTTAATGAACCATCATATTAATTAAACGATCCATTAACCGCATTAGTTTACCAGTATATAATTCATTTCTAAGACCACTTAAACGAGGGTTCTAAGAATGTTAAATTTTATGTGTTCTTTAGAAACATTTAGACATGACTTTGGTATCTTCAGTTTGAAAAATGGATGAGTAATTCTTTTTAAATGTACATTTTTATTTAAGTTTAAATTTTAAAGTTCATACCCATTTTAAAAAAAAAAAAAATCCGGGAATTTTATTTTTTTAAAGTTTTAGAACCCACGAACATCTGAGCGTCCCCAAACTGATCTCCTTCTACGATGGAGCACGTGACGCCTTGTTATGCATACAGTTATAACGGCAGCGTTTGATGTTTGCTTTCTAGCGAGGTGTTTACACAATTGAAAAATTGGCAGAAGTTAAAAGGTGGATTAGTTGGACAAGGCGTGACTTGAGTTGGTGACTTGAGTTGGTGACTTGAGTTGGTGACTTGAGTTGGTGACTTGGGTTTGAGAATTGAGTTGGTATCTTGAATTTGTGATTTGAGTTGGTGATGAGTTTGTGACTTGGTTGGTGACTTGCGTTGGTGACTTGAGTTGGTTACTTGAGCTGGTGACTTGAGTTGGTGACTTGGGTTTGTGAATTGAGTTGGTAACTTGAATTTGTGATTTGAGTTGGTGATGAGTTGGTGACTTGGTTGGTGACTTGCGTTGGTGACTTGAGTTGGTTACTTGAGCTGGTGACTTGAGTTGGTAACTTGAGTTGGTGACTTGAGTTGGTGACTTGGGTTTGTGAATTGAGTTGGTGACTTGGGTTTGAGAATTGAGTTGGTAACTTGAATTGGTGATTTGAGTTGGTGATGAGTTGGTGACTTGGTTGGTGACTTGCGTTGGTGACTTGAGTTAGTGACTTGAGGAGATGACTCAGATGGGTGACTTGAGTTGGTGACTTGATTTGGTGACTTGATTTTGTGACTTGATATGGTGACTTGATTTGGTGACTTGAGTTGGTGACTTGGGTTTGTGAATTGAGTTGGTAACTTGAAATGGTGATTTGAGTTGGTGACTTGAGTTGGTAACTTGAATTAGTGACTTGAGTTGGTGATGAGTTGGTGACTTGGTTGTTGACTTGCGTTTGTGCCTTGAGTTAGTGACTTGAGGAGATGACTCGGATGGGTGACTTGATTTGGTGACGTGATTTTGTGACTTGATTTCATGATTTGGTGACTTGATTTGGTGACTTGAGTTGGTGACTTGAGCTGGTGACTTGGGTTTGTGACTTGAGTTGGTGACTTGATTTGGTGACTTGATTTTGTGACTTCATTTGGTGACTTGATATGGTGACTTGAGTTGGTGACTTGAGTTGGTGACTTGAGTTGGTGACTTGGGTTTGTGAATTGAGTTGGTAACTTGAATTTGTGATTTGAGTTGGTGATGAGTTGGTGACTTGGTTGGTGACTTACGTTGATGACTTGAGGAGATGACTCGGATGGGTGACTTGATTTGGTGACTTGATTTGGTGACTTGATTTGGGGACATGATTTTGTGACTTGATTTGGTGACTTGAGTTGGGGACTTGAGTGGTGACATGACTTAATTAATGACTTTACTTGGTGATGATTTGGTGATTTGCGTTGATGACTTGGTTTGGTGACTTGGGTTTGTGACTTGAGTAGGTGACTTGAGTTATTGACTTGTTGGTGACTTGAGTTGGTGACTTGAGTTAATGACTTGAGTTGGTGACTAGAGTTGGTGACTTGATTTGGTGGATTAAGTTGGTGACTTACGTTATTGACTTGAGTTAATGACTTGAGTTGGGGAATAGGGTTGGTGACTTGAGTTGGTGACTTGAGTTGGTGACTTGAGTTGGTGACTTGAGTTGGTGACAAGAGTTGGTGACTTGAGTTGGTGACTTGAGTTGGTGACTTGAGTTGGTGATTAGAGTTGGTGACTTGAGTTAATGACTTGAGTTGGGGACTTGAGTTGGTGACTTGACTTGAGTTGGTTACTCGAGTAGGTGACTTGGGGTTGTGACTTGGGTTGGTGACTTGTGTTGGTGACTTGGGTTGGTGACTTGGGTTGGTGACTTGTGTTGGTGACTTGAGTTGGTGACTTGATTGGGTGACTTGATTTGGTGACTTGATTTGGTGACTTGGGTTGGTGGCTTGCGTTATTGATTTGAGTTGGTGACTCTGATTCCTCGACCGTCAAATAACTAATTGTATAGCATTGCTGTCATATGGGTTGAAGGGACTTAACCCTTTGATACAAAGATGGGTTGTTGTTGATTTTTCTTCTTAACATGCACTCTTTGACCCTAGTAAGTAGTGTTTAATACTATGATAAAGTATTCTCAAATGTCCGTGGTGATCGGCATGAGTCTCACCTGCAAGGAACTGTGTACTTCATAGTTCCGGTGACGCGGTGTTTTGGTTGTTTCGCCCATGCGCACTCGTCGGTGGGAAGGAGATTGGTCGAGAGAGGCACTGTCGCTCAAGCAGTTCCAGTCTTCTTTTCCGCTTGGGAGACTATGTTAGTGCTTCGCATCGGTGCGTGGACTCTATCGCGTCTCATACTCAGATTAGGTGAATGTGACAAGCTTCGGATGATAATCGTAATATGTTGTTTCAATACACGTACATACGTATACCCATACAGGCAATAACTATCTTTGTTCAGGCCTTTGTCATTACATATATGTTTTCTTTTTCTCTGTGTCTACGTATTTCGTTTGGCACAATATTAAAATAACGCCTAATTAAACAAGCCTTTTTAAAAAAAAAAAAAAAAAAAGTTTTTTTTCGTATAAATCCATTATAAAATTTAAATATTGAGCAGTGGGGCTGAAAATTTGGCAAAGCATGCAGTCCAGTAACGCCCTTTGTAAGAATCCCAATTAGTGCACGCCCCTCCTACCCCCTTTCCCAAGGCTCGCAACCCCACATTTGTTTCACGCCCCTGAACTGTATTAATATTGTAATTACCCACCCACTTTTACACTACAGATTCATTTCACCAACTATTTCAGAAGAACAAAAAAAAAATATATATTACACCCTAACTGCACTTGCTATGTTTTTTTTAAAGAATCTCATTTAGTTCAGTTATCCGGGATACTATTTCATGAAATCATGGTTTCTTTATGTTCCACTTGAAAAAAAAACAGGAACAACATATATGGTGCCGGAATGGAGCTGAAAATTTGAACGAATGTGTTTTCATCGGCAACGAATCTATGTGTCAAATTTCAGCTCGATGGGTTGACGGGAAGTTGGTCAATTAGCCGTCAAAAGATTATTTATTTTTTTTGCCACCAAGCCAGAAACACAGGAACAAAAGCGAAGATAATATAAAGGATTTAAAATATCACTCTTGTTAATAACGTCGAGATACATCAGTCCCGCTAACATCATCGCTGTCAAGCTGTACAAGTCTCCGTTCCAAAATAGACATCACGATAACGCGCTATTCGGGAAAAACAAACCCAGCCATTGACCTCTACAGTCTGCTCCACAACACGTGACGAGAGGATGCACCGTTCGTATTTATATTATTTTGTTCCGTGGAACAAGTGCAGGGAGAATCAGAGATTATTTTTGTATCTGCTCCACGTCTGTGAACACCGGCGCTCCTTATCAATAAATAGTTGATGCTTCGCTGCGGCTGCACTTCCGCGCACCGTTTTCTTCCTGGAATCCCGCCCCCCCCCCCCCCCCCCCCAAATTTCTCATATGCTGTTTGCGGTTCCACAAGGTGCGCACCATCAAAATATTACGGTGTGTAACCTTTCGGATGTATTTACCGATGCTGATATTCGAAAATAATTTCAATGAAGTGGAAGGAGATAGCACACAAATGGCCGGCTGTGAAGGGCGATTATAATAAACGTCCGGTTTCGCTGATGTTCGCTATATTTGTTCCGTAAAAAAAACTACCGCACAATTTTCAATATTTATATACTTTAAAAAAAAAAAGGAATAGTAGCCTAGACGGGTCTCAAACTCTTTATATCCAGGCTGTACGAAAAAAAGATATCTAATAGTGCCCTTAAAACTAGATTTGAAAAAACCGATACGCTTTTTCACCACTGTACATATCCTTTGGTCATCCAAAAATGGCGTAGTAGCAGTGACGTATCATTTGCTGCAAAGTGATATCCGGAAGGTGGCTATGACTTAAGTGGAGGAACCCCTGTGTTCAGGTCGAACACATTCCCCAAATTATGTGTCCAGATGTCGGCCTTGTTTAGTATGCGAACATGGACTGCTCGTCTAGATTTACTGTTTGTTTGTCATATGCATAGTCTAAAAATAGAAAGCCAGTCTCCTGCTACTACTTGTATGGAAATGAGTAAAACAAAATAAGGTTAAACCTGAAAAAAGGCACGCAACAAAACAACGAAAGTGTCGACACGAAGTCTTCAACAGCGAAGAAACAACAGAAAAAAAACGAATAAAAATTTAAAAAATAGCACTTAGCTGAGAGGTAGTATCCGAGAGGGCAGCACAAAGTATAAACAGAAAGTTAACGCTTCTGTTTCGGCCGAAACCGAAACTACGCCGAAAGTGATCAAATGGCAACTTTCGGCGCCGAAACCGCATCGAAATTCGGTCGGTATCTAGTATGGACTTTAGATTAAATTAGACAGTCTACTGCTACTATACCTTAGGTCTATAGTCTAAATTAGACAGCTAGTTTACCACTAATATTTGTATGGGCTATGGCCTAAATTAGGCAGCTAGTCTGCTGCTACTGTTTGTTCGGCTCGGTACAATACAGCACCTGTAGAGTGATTAAGTGGAGCGGGGTATGTGGAGGTAGTGAAATGTGATACACGGGTGACGGACTAGTACAAAGATCAAGGAGTTAGTTTTATAGACAGGTGCGTGGGTCAGGTGTGAATGGAAGAATGGGGGGACGAAAGATAAGATGAAGGTACACAAAGAAAAGGTAGAAGAGAATGTACCTGGAAGAAAATGATGAAGAGAAGGTAGAGGGAGAAATGGGAGAAGAGAAGGCGCAGAAAGAAATAGTTAAAGAGAGGGTAGAGGTAGAAGTGGTAGAAGAGAAGACAGAGAAAAAATGGTCGAAGAAAAGGTAAAAGAAGAAATGGTAGAAGAGAAGGTAGATAAAGAAAGGGTAGAGGAAGTAATGGTAGAAGAGAAGGTAGAGGAAGAAAGGGTGCACGAGACGGAAGAGGAAGAAATGGTAGAAGAGAAGGTAGAAGAAGAAATAGTAGAAGAGAAAGTACATAAAGAAATGGTAGAAAAGCAGGTAGAAGAAGAAATGGTAGAAGAGAAGGCACAGAAAAGAATGCTAGAAGAGAATTATAGGAAGAAATTGTAGAAGAGAGGGTAGAGGCCGAAATTGGAGAAAAGATGGGGGAGGAAGAAATGGTAGAAGAGAAGCTACATAAAGAAACGCTAGAAGAGAGGTAGAGAAAGAAATGGTAGAAGGGAAAGGTAAGGGAAGAAATGTATGAAGAGACCTATGGCTTTCAACTAACTATGCATATTATAAACTGTCAATATCTTGATAAATATGTGAATTGAGGAAATCCGAGAATAGATACGAAAACTCATATGAGCATATTATTATTTTTCATGTGCTTTAGCCTCAATGGCTCAACTCCTCAATGCCTCAATTGCTCAAAGCCTCAATTTCTCAACTCCTTAATGCCTCAATGGCCGAATGACTCAATTCATCATACCTCAAAGAAGCAATGAATCAATGCCCCAAAAGCTCACTGCATTAATAACTCAATGGCTTAATGCCTCAATTTCTCATTGCCTCAATGGTTATCTGGCTCAGTGAATTCATTTATCAATAGATCTATGCCTCAATGGCCCAATGGCTCAATGGCAATGCTTCAATGATCAATGCCTCATTGGCTCAATGCCTCCTTGGCTCAAGGAATCAATTACTAACTGGCTGAAAATGTCGCATAAGAGATGGAGTCGGTGGGCCGTCGAGCGTGAGCTCTTAATGCCCCCCCGGCGCCCCCCCCCCCCACACAATCCAGCGCACTGAAGGACTTAACCCGACGCCAGCCCTTGCGGAAGGGCGCCGGGAACTTCCCCCTTGACCTAGGGGAGGCCCGGTCGACCAAGGACGCTGCGTTTAAAGCGTCCGCAGTCCACTCTCTGTGGGTCAGGACGGCTTTACTTCCACTCCGGGGGGTTGGTGTTGCGTTGCCATTCCCCACCGCCCAGGGAGTCTTTCGGTCGGGACGTTTGTAGTGGCGGGACGAAACGGTTGCCTAGGAGCGGCTTTCTCACGGCCGCGTAGCTAAAATCATCGGCATGGGTTTTTGAGGGCCACCCAAGCCTCATACCCATTAACAGCAACTAGTAATCATGTTAGTGGCAGCTCCCGTTGCGTTGGGAGTCATGCGTTTGGCCGGGGTTTTTTAGCTTCGGGTGGACAAGTCCCCCCTACTAGTCTGCCACGCCACGAAGAGGCAAAACCCCATGTGGACGCCCCCAAGTCTCCTCGGGGACGCTGCCGCTTACGCAGCACAGACTAACTGGCTCAATGGATCAATGGCTCAATGTCTCAATTGCTCAATGGTTCAACTGATCAAACAAGGCTACTTCAAACAAAATCTGGGGTAGCTGGAGTTAGAGACGACTGGGCCAGTACTGAAAATCCCAATCCATGTCTAAACTCACGAAACATACAGAATAAACTACACATACAGAATACACTACACATACAGAATACACTACGCATACAGAATACACTACACATACAGAATAAACTACACATACAGAATAAATTACACCTACTGAATAAACTACACATACAGAATAAACTACACATACAGAATAAACTACACATACAGAATACACTACACATACAGAATACACTACGCATACAGAATACACTACACATACAGAATAAACTACACATACAGAATAAATTACACCTACTGAATAAACTTCACATACAGAATAAACTACACATACAGAATAAACTACACCTACTGAATAAACTACACATACAGAATAAACTACACATACAGAATAAACTACACATACAGAATAAACTACACATACAGAATAAACTACACCTACAGAATAAACTACACATACAGAATAAACTACACATACATAATAAACTACACATACATAATAAACTACACATACAGAATAAACTACACATACAGAATAAACTACACATACAGAAGAAAAATTAAACGCAAGCATATGACTTCAATGTGGACTGAAAATACTGCCCCCCCCCCTTCCACACACACACACACAAAACCAAACATACAAAGTGCAGCCCGGGGTAAATCACCCCCCTCGCCCACTCTCCTTACGCCCTTGATACTTAGTCATATCTACAAGACATGCCCATTACCACACGCCTGATAGCCACATCATTTCAGAGCGTCTTTCAGTTTACATAATAAGCTTCCATTATTTCAACGCTTTTTTTGTTACGAAACTTACAAGCGACCCGATCAGTTCCTATGCCAAAGCGCCTGCATTTCTTTGCGGAAACTACACCATTCATCTGACCTTTGCCCCTTACGCCTAATACATCCCGATTGTTCTTGTTTTCCCAAATTATGAGCCTTAATGTATACGACATATGCCCCCCCCCCCCAACTCAACCCCTAACCTGTTCTCTACCATGTCCTACATCTTTTTAGCCCAGGCGATTTATCACAAACGTCACGAAGTGAGACAAGAATCCCCCCAAAAATCTGGCGAAACTCGAAAGTCGTTCAAGGAATATCCCACTCGCTAAATTCAGACCTCGGTCTCGCCTCGGTCATTCTCCCCTAGGCAGTGAGAATAACAGAGGTCAAAGTTACTGACCTTCGGGAGCTCGTGAAGACTAATTAAAATCTAATGAGTGAAGATGGGCGGTGGTGGTCGTCTCATGTCGTATCATGTTTTCTCATGTCGTCTCATGACTTCTCATGACGTCTCATGTTTTCTCATGACATCTCATGTTTTCTCATGTCGTCTCATGTTTTCTCATGTCGTCTCATGTTTCATCGTGTCGTCTCATGTCGTCTCATGTTTTCTCATGTTTTCTCATGTCGTCTCATGACATCTCATGACGTCTCATGTTTTCTCATGTTTTCTCATGTCGTCTCATGTTTTATCATGTTTTCTCATGTCGTCTCATGACATTTCATGACGTCTCATGTTTTCTCATGTCGTCTCATGACTTCTCATGACGTCTCATGTTGTCTCATGTCGTCTCATGACTTCTCATGACGTCTCATATTTTCTCATGTCGTCTCATGTTTTCTCATGTCGTCTCATGTTTTCTCATGTTTTCTCATGTTTTCTCATGTCGTATCATGACATTTCATGACGTCTCATGTTTTCTCATGTCGTCTCATGACTTCTCATGACGTCTCATGTTGTCTCATGTCGTCTCATGACTTCTCATGACGTCTCATATTTTCTCATGTCGTCTCATGTTTTCTCATGTCGACTCATGTTTCATCGTGTCGTCTCATGTCGTCTCATGTTTTCTCATGTTTTCTCATGTCGTCTCATGACATCTCATGTTTTCTCATGTTTTCTCATGTTTTCTCATGTCGTCTCGTGTTTTCTCATGTTTTCTCATGTCGTCTCATGACATCTCATGTTTTCTCATGTTTTCTCATGTCGTCTCGTGTTTTCTCATGTTTTCTCATGTCGTCTCATGTCGTCTCATGTTTTCTCATGTTTTCTCATGTCGTCTCATGAAATCTCATGACGTCTCATGTTTTCTCATGTCGTCTCATGTTTTCTTATGTCGTCTCATGTTTCATCGTGTCCTCTCATGTTTCATCGTGTCGTCTCATGTTATGAAGTAAAGAAGCGATGCTGTGAAGTGAAGGGGTAATGCAATGAATTAAAGGAGCGATTCTATGAAATGAAGCATTTCACTAAAGTAACAATCAATTACGTTTTTTTTAACCTATAAAATATCCAATTTATAAAACCCTTGTAAATATTGAATTTCGGGGGCCTACCCGCTTTAGTTTATATTCAAGCTGGCAAAGTAAGAAGATTAGAAATAGCGCACTGTTCTGAAAATTGGACGCTCCTGGTAATAAGCCGAAGTCTGACTTCCCGTTGTTCGAATTTATCTGTATTTTTATTCATTTATTTTTTAGCAACTTCACAAGTTCAAAGACTTTGATAACACGTATATTAAACTACCTTTGCCTCAATTAAAAGGTCTGCAATATTTATTTAGTCCTTGATAAGTATTAAACATATGCAAACTGTTTTCAAATTATATTTAATCATACAAGCACGACTTTAAAAGTAGGGATATGTGTTAATTATACATTGTACCAATGCATCATGCTTTTAAAAAAAATTATAGTTTTTGGCATAAACTTTTCGTGAAAGTTGAGCTAAATAAGATGAATAATTAAGATATAAGAACTTAAAGGTGCATACACAAATAATTAACGTTGCATCATTTATTATTAAACTAGCGAGTACCCGGCATGCGTTGCAATGCCACTCATCGAAATAAAGTGTCTGTGTTTTAATAATGTTTTTGTAAGTTCTTCTAATAACCACCTTTTTTTAACCGTCTGGTGCGTATTCGAATTAATTAGAAGGTTTTAAGAAGTGTCAGCAGACCACACGCAGCTGTCCGTGTGGGAAGCATGGATTTTCCAAATTTAGTCCCAAAACTTATAGCGATTGATCCCCCCATGCAATAGCTATGTTTGAAATTATATTTATATGGCTCATTTATTACATATAAACAAATTTAGGGCCCCGGCCCCAAAAGTAATATTGTGAAATACTTGTACTAAATCAGAAACCTATTTATTAAGTCATATATACAAAATGAAATGCACAGTTTATATTTAATGTAATTCCACCCACGTATGCAATAGCTCTGCTTGACGTTATATTTACATAGCTCATATAAGAAAAAAAAAGAATTTAAGGCCCCCGGCCCAAAGCGGAATATTGTAAAATATTTGCACTTTTTTAGAAACCTAATGCGGGCCTGCACACAACAACTCACTGAAAGTTTATCGCATTCAGATGAATAGTATAGGAACTCATACGGAAATTATATTTAAATAGCTCATATTAGAAAGAAAAACTACTATAGTGCCCCGGTCCAAAACTGGTAATTCTTTGTAAAATGAATGGGTTTTGATATTAATGGATATACTTTTGTAAATGTACTTACGTTGTGTTAACGTCATTGATTTTCTTAATTCGTAAAATGAGAAAATAGCATCTATTTTTCACAACAGTAATATCATTGGATTTAAAGATATAAAATTGTACACACCCTATTTCCCAACCCCCATGTATATGTACCTAAGAAGGCAAATTATTTGTCAAATTCATTTTGAGACGTATAGTGTGCTGCCATGTGCAAATTAAACTATTGAATTACAATTTCCCCCTCCCCCAAACAGAGTTTTAAAGAAATTAATAAAATCATCCACGGGATTGTAATCCACTTACTTACGCAAAAACAATTTTTGTTGCATTTCAAATGCTTTGTTCTTATTTAAATGAGTGATAAGTGCATTAGTGGATGCTATTTGGATATGTAGTTTCGCTGCACTGATTGCATTAAACGGCATTTTCGTATTAAAAGTATATTTAAAGGTTAGGTTGTTTTTTTTTTTTTTTTTTACTAATTTATAAATTTCATAAATGTATATTTTTGGAAAGAATAAAAGTAAAAATTTATTAAACGTTAAAATTAAAAAGCAAAAATTGTATTTCATTTTTTAAATTGTAGCAATTTAAAAAGCAATCTATTATATTTATTAATTTTACTTTTAGGAAGGGGGAAATACATTATCAATTTTATTAGGCGCGGTTATTAAATCAGATAAATTTTTGCATTGAATAAATAGACAATTTGAGTTCTGACGTCATTTGCGTTATTATTTAGAACAAATTAGTTTTACTTTTATTACGCAATATTTGGAACGTACTTAAAAAATGCACTAAAATCAACAGATGTTTTGGTTTCCCCGATAAATGTGATTACAGTGTAATTCTTTGATCATAATTTGTTTTATTAATTTTCATAACTTTCAACCACATATAAAATGTTTAAAATAGTTCCTTAGTTGTTACTCCAAATTTATTTGTAATTTATATTATTAATACTTAAAATTTTATTAAAATTCAAGCGAATATACAATATATTTTTCGCATTACCATTGATTCGAGTTCCTTAAAATAATAGAAGAAAACTATGATTGTTTTAAAAAATGGGAACGTATTTAAATCGCATCGGTTCTTTGGAGTTACGGTCAGCATAGATCATTCTTAAATAATAGATGTATTACTACATCATTGCTATTCAAAATCACAACACATTTACAAAGCTATATCCGATTCTAAAATACGTCACAAAATTCAAGCTTATTTATAAAAACAACAAAAATACTCTCAACACTAAACATGCAAAAACGTGTTTTCTCTGCTCTTGCTACAAATTGATGTCTGTTGGCATTTGTTCAAGGGCGGTTGAGTTGATAGCTCTCTTTGAAATTATTTTGATAAAGTTTGTTAAAGAAAACAAAACGAATTTAAGGACATCGGTCCATGCGAAATATTGTAAAATGTTGTTCTAATTTAGAAACATTTGCGGGAGCGCGCATATCAATTCACCAAAGTTTTTATCGCAATCGGATGAATGACATAGGAATGCATACGATAATTATATAGATAATAAATGGTGGAAAACGAATTAAGGCCCCCGGCCACAAACGGAATATTGTAGAATTGTTGTATTACTTCAGAAATCTACTTATTATATCACAAAATTTAAAAAAGAGAAACATATTACTGAAGTTGTATCGCATTCAGATAAATGGTATAGGAGTGCATACTGTAAAGAACCTTGGTCGTCTCTGCTCTCTAATCAATCTGCAACCTTGTTCACTCTGTCTCTCGTCTACACTAATGTGACAACTCAAAAATGGTTATAGTCTTTGAACATTTATTTGTCTTATCCTTTGACTTCACTTTCTCTCGCTCTCTCTCTGTCGTACTCAACTCCGACTGTCACGGTCCCTCTCTACTCCCGTCCGTCCACCTGCCTACCCGGCTGAGTTCTCCCCGGCTGAGTTCTCTTAGTCCCGTCCTACTGTCCCTTTTATAAGTCCCAAGTTCCCAGGGCCCCAATCCCCTTCTTACGTAACACACCGCGTAATAGGTCATAAACCAACGCCGCCATTCCGTCGCGGCAATCTGACAAGCTTGACACTTTGTTTGATGTAGGACTCCCCCACCATCCCTTACGGGTCGACTATGGTCTGGACA
The DNA here is from genome assembly GCA_964017045.1 of Omphiscola glabra. Classification (NCBI taxonomy): domain Eukaryota; kingdom Metazoa; phylum Mollusca; class Gastropoda; family Lymnaeidae; genus Omphiscola; species Omphiscola glabra. Next base: position 22,910,884 of record OZ024810.1, on the reverse strand, counting down.
CTCCACGGGTCGACTATTGTCTGGACACTCCACAATACCCCCAACCAACAAAACAATGTCGTCCCCGACATTACGTAACATCCTCACTACTATTACGGGTGACTGATCTCTAAATGGCTTTAAGTGACTTAGACCTTCAGCTCATTTGAAAACAGTACAAAGTAATGTACGCTACGTCATCCCATTTACGGTCTCCTAAACGGTTCTGGTCAAGGTCAGATTCAACTTGCGTCACAGTCGGAGCATTTATACATTCACAGTCAGACAATTAGGGTAGAACAAGGAATGATACATAATTTTGAAAATCAGCGAAAAGTAAAACATTTAGAAAATCAATTAACAGGCAGTGACACATGACATAAAGTTGAAAACTAAATTAACCAGCTAATCAAAAATCATAATGACAACATGTCTAGTCAAATGCCATAACCGTCTAAAGTTCCAAATGCAGGAAAAATAATTGGTTACAAAAACACTTTAAACTAACTCAAACCCTTCATTCTTAAAGGTCATACGAGGTCACCAAGAAAAACATGTTATAAAATTAAACAATCTTTCGACCGCAAATTAAAATTAATCATTACATGATTAGAACATTATCTATGTATACATTTCTCCAACCGTCACCCTCTGGTGCCTCGAGAAAAATAACCATCAACATTAATTCACTATAAATCTATTTATACAAAAAATGTCACGCTATACGATGAATCTAAGTGTCCCAGAACACACTACGCTTCCTGCAGAACACGTGGAAGCTCCGGAGTGGTTCCCATCAAATTGTCTCTTAGGCAAGCTGTTTGTAACTTTAAAATCCAGTCTGGTGGATCATTGTCATAATGCTTCATCCTATTGTGGCCTTCATGATGAATAATTTTGCATGTCATTCTTCCCTCTCCCCGAATCGCGAATAAATTATTACTTAGCTTTCGACTGATGACACGAGGACCACACCACTTATTAATTGTGCTCAACTTCTGATTTCGACTCACTTTGTTCGTTGAGTCTGAACACTGGACTACGTCACCCACGTTGAAAGGGCGCACTACTGCTCGAGCATTGGGGTCACTTTTCTGTCGCTTCACTGGTCCATCTGGAATTGCCTCCATTTTCTCCCACTTAGAATTTACCTCACCACACAACTTGATTGATTTATTACCCACATTCCTGAGCTTCGTCGATGGCATCTCAGGACGGGGTAACACGTTAACCTGGACAGCAGCCATGCTTGTCCACTGGCTTTTACCTGGACGCTGTCTTTTGTTGTGTGTAGTGACCGTGTTCACTCTCACACTGAATGGTGCCGGGAACTGTCGACGTTTGGACGCACTAAAATAACTTTGATCTGATGTACACCTTGCACTCGGATATTTAGCCACAATCGGCACATTGTGAGAATCCAAGCTCAGTCCTTGGCTGACTGAGAAGGAAAAATTATAATGACCCAAAAAGTCAAAACCCAGGTAACCGTCTTCTGCTATATCTGCCACATATACTGTCCAGGGATACACTTCATCTCCAATCAATAATTTAACGTCACTCACCCCATTAAAATTCACTGGTGCTCCAGTTGCTGTCTGTAGATACACGGGTGAGAAATGATGATGAATCTTAGGTCGCTGATGTCGTGGAATTTCAAAAAATCGTTTTCTCGAAATAACGGTCACCGCCGCACCTGTGTCCATTAGAAACTCTGTCCTAACACCACACACTTTCACAGGCACAAACACAGCACTAGGACGAATGTTTTGACCATTTGATGAAATGTGATTTAGTTTCAGCCGATCAGTAATTTCTCCTCCTTTGCTCCTGTTTGGACAATTACGGCCAATATGACCGATTCGGTCACACACGAAACACCTGGGTTCCGCCCTACGAATACCTCCCGTTTCTCTTGCCGGCTGGTTGACTGACTCCCGCTGCCATGTGATGAATGCTCTAAAGTTAGCGAGTTCTCTGTTCAACGTGTCAAGATTATCGCTGCCTGTCTGTTGTGTCGATGCACAAATGTTCACCTTAAAATCCATAATTTGGTCAAGGACAGATCTGGCTCCGTCAACAGATGGAGAATGTGCCAAAATTCCAACCTGCATCGCTATGGACTGGTCGGGTATTCCTCTCAAAAACTGCTTCAGGCCAATAGCATCACGCGTTGTTTTATCCGCTGTAGGATAACTCTTGGCTGTCAACCGTTTGATGTCTGAGGCGTAATCGACAGTGCTTTCATTAGTCTGGAGCGCTCTCCTCTCTAGTGCATTCTGATAAAATGCTGTGGTTTGACGGTCCTTAAATCTTTCTGTGAGAACCTCCTTAAAATCCGCATAGCTCTCTCTGTCTGACTCTTCTAATTCTCCGAAAGCAAACTCTGCTGCGTCACCTTGCAACAAAACCACCAATGACAGAAGTTTCTCCTCTGGGCTCCATTTTAAAAGTTTAGCGATCGTCTCAAACTTTTCTATAAATGTTTGCCAAGCTGAATGTCCATTAAATGTTGGCATGTGATAAGTTAGTAGTGAGTTCATCTCTAGGCCGGTTGGAGTATGTGCATATCAGGTCCAGTGTAAGAAAATGAAAACAGCGACCTCTTCAGTGACGTTGCAAGGTTACCATCCCACCGCTGCCACCATTGTAAAGAACCTTGCTCGTCTCTGCTCTCTAATCAATCTGCAACCTTGTTCACTCTGTCTCTCGTCTACACTAATGTGACAACTCAAAAATGGTTATAGTCTTTGAACATTTATTTGTCTTATCCTTTGACTTCACTTTCTCTCGCTCTCTCTCTGTCGTACTCAACTCCGACTGTCACGGTCCCTCTCTACTCCCGTCCGTCCACCTGCCTACCCGGCTGAGTTCTCCCCGGCTGAGTTCTCTTAGTCCCGTCCTACTGTCCCTTTTATAAGTCCCAAGTTCCCAGGGCCCCAATCCCCTTCTTATGTAACACACCGCGTAATAGGTCATAAACCAACGCCGCCATTCCGTCGCGGCAATCTGACAAGCTTGACACTTTGTTTGATGTAGGACTCCCCCACCATCCCTTACGGGTCGACTATGGTCTGGACACTCCACGGGTCGACTATTGTCTGGACACTCCACAATACTGATATTATTTTTTACAAAGCTCATATAAGAAAAATAACGATTTTGGGGCCAACGGCCAAAAACGGATTATTTTAAAAGTGTTGTAACTACTTCAGAAACCTAATTATTTTGTGACACACACAATTTAATGTCGCTATTTGTATTTGATTAAAAATCTATCCATCCACACATTAGCTCTGTTTGAAATTGTATTTGTATAGCTCATATAGGAAAAATAGAACATAGGGCCCCTGGCTCAAAACAGAATATTTTAAACGGTTGTAATAATTTGAAAAGCTTTGCGGACGTGGGTAAAACATTTTACTAAAGTTTTATCGCATTCAGATAAATGATATAGGAGCGCATATGGAAATTATTTTGTACAAAGCTCGTATTAGAAAAAAAATGAATTTGGGACCAACGGCTGAAAACTGAATATTTTAAAAGTATTGTAATTACTCATTAACATGCGCGACTTTATGGAGAACCTTTCAACAAAGTTTTGTTGCAATCGCATGAATGGTGTTAGGAGCGCATACCGTTTGAAATTATATTTATATAGCTCATATTGGAAAAATAGAACATGGGGCCCCTTGCTCAAAACAGAATATTTTAAACGTTTGTAATAATTGGAAAAGCTTTGTGGGCATGCTCGCAACATCTCGTCAAAGTTTTAGCGCATTCAGACGAATGGTGTAGGAGCGCAGACGGAAATATTTTTTACAAAGCTCGTATAAGAAAAAAAACGAATGAAGGGCCAACGGCCGAAAACGAAATAATTTTAAAGTTTTTTAATGACGCAGTTAAATGCCCAAGTAGGTGGCCAACAACTCACCAAAGTTTTGTTGCAATCGCATGAATGGTGTGGGAGCGCATATGAGACAAACAGACATACATACATACATACATACATACATACAGACATACATTCATTTATATATATATAGATCAGAAAGCATTTGTGTTTTCTTTAAATCTGCTACTTTTGTAACACTGTTAACTGAATAAACACCGTGGTTGTGTTCGTGACGTCACGCCTCGGTTGTGCTCGTGACGTCACACCTTGGTTGTGCTCGTGACGTCACACCGTGGTTGTGTTCGTGACGTCACGCCTCGGTTGTGCTCGTGACGTCACACCTTGGTTGTGCTCGTGACGTCACACCGTGGTTGTGCACGTGACGTCACGCTGCAATTGTGTTCGTCACGTCACACTGTGGTTGTGTTCGTGACGTCACGCTGCGGTTTTGTTCGTGACGTCACACCGTGGTTGTGATCGTGACGTCACACCGCGGTTGTGCTCGTGACCTCACACTGCGGTTGTGTTCGTGGCGTCTTACCATAGTCGTGTACGAGATGTCACGCCGTGGTTGTGTTCGTGATGTCACCCCCCATCGTTGTGTGCGTGATCTCACACCGTTTTTTTTTTTTTGTGTACGCACGATGTCACATCTATTAGAGCTGGTTAATCTCCAGAATCTAATAACTTGATAATCTCTAATCTCAGATTTAGGAGCAATCAGCCAGGCCCGTGCAATGGATTTATGGGTCTTGGACCTTGTCGGATTGGGCCACCCCCCTTCCCCGTAATCCCCCCTACCCTCAACCCGTTCAACAAAATATGTAAATCTTTAATCTTAAAAAATTCGATCATTTTTGAAATGTACAATTCTACGCCTCCTTATAGATTGGCAATGTTCTTTGTTTAAATTATTACCCGTTTTGATACAGAAATAAGACCAATAAGAAAATGACATTGTAATAGTTGTATCTTTGCTGTTGTTTATTCCTGCTTGGTATGTGCTTTTTATCAATATAAATTTCCCCAATAAAAAATACAGCACCTAATTCCCGACCCAACACTCGGGGGACACAGCCTCGATGTTTTCCCCCCAAATGTCACCACACAGTAAGACAACACGAGCTGTCGCTAAGCTGACTGCACTATGTGACCCTGTTCGTCACACGGAGTGAGACCAGTATGTTCACATACTGCCTGGTCACAGGCCAACGCGAGCCGTGAGATTAGTTTTCAGTTTTTGTGTGGGGCAGGGGCGGACCAGCAGGTCGGATTGGAAAAGAAGATGCGGGGGTGCTGGGGTATGGGGAGCCAATGGTTGGGTAGGGAAATATTTGCTGAACATCTAGAAACACACTAAGTGACTTTAACATTCAGTAAATGTTATGTGTGTTTCTTTTCGAGGTCATACGCCACCTTCCTGCCGAGGTCCTGAATTGAAATTTGAAAGTTGTTGGAAGGGTTGGTGTGGGTGGTGTTAATTTTTAAATTAATTAATTTTTTTAAAAAAAATATGATTAATTAAATATATCTGTAATACATTTAAATATCACGAATGATATATCATAAATCATGATGTTATATAATGCACCTATGATGACTTTTTGGCTCCGGACTTCCCTGCTCTAGACTTCTTGACACCGGACTTCTTGGCTCCGGACTTCTTGGCTCTGGAACTCTTAACCCTATAATTCTTCGCTACTGAATTCAGGATGACGATGATCTCGTTTACCCTGAAATCGCGCTTACGTAAGACGATCAAACTTCTGGCTTTCAGCTCCGTTTATGAGATTAGTTAAGCGCTATGAAAATAACTAACTCGAAATGTATGTGTTAATTCTTGTACAAAGTGATTTACAATAAATACCATAAGATATACACATGATTGAGTCTTGCTTGTAATTGTTTGCATCGAGCAGAGCGTTGGAGAGACAACTGCTAAACAGTTTTTGATCTTCCTGTTTTCTTCTTTTTAGTTTATTTTGGCAGTTTTGAACTTTTTGGGGTTGGATGAATACAAATGTTAGGTCTGAACAAGAAAGCCCACGGGCCGGCGATCGCACACTTCTGATTGACATAGTAATTATATATTTGTCTGGGGGAGGTTGAGGGTTAACCAAGGTGTTATTGATGTAGCCCTTTCCACAGACGTGCGAACGATTCATTCACACAATCGCACCCGGGTGGCGTGCATTCGATATGTGAACATTTTGAGCAAACATTACAGCTGGCTATTGTGAACCAGAGAAACATGTTTGGCGACTGTGTGTGGTGTCGCGATGTGTGGCGGCGGTGTGTGGTGTCGATGTGTGGCGGCGGTGTGTGGTGTCAATGTGTGGCAGCGGTGTGTGGTGTCGATGTGTGCCGGCGGTGTGTGGTGATGGTTCGCGATGATGGCGTTTTGAGAGTGTGTGGTGATGATGTTAGAATGGTGTTAGAATGGTGTTAGAATGGTGCTAGAATGGTGTTAGAATGGTGTTAGAATGGTGCTAGAATGGTGTTAGAATGGTGTTCGGTGATTTTTTGCGGATTTTGCGTGGTGATGTTTTGTGATGATGATGTGTGATGACAGTGTGTGGTGATGGTGTGTGGTTAATATGAGTGTTGTATGTGTGCGGCGATGATTTGTGTCAGTGGTGTGTGGTGACGGTTTGGAGAGTTTGTGAGTCCTTTTGTGTGGGTGGTGTTTGAGTTTTGATAGTGTATGGTGCATGGTGATGACTGTCTTGTCACGGTATATATGGTGTCTTGTTATGGTGTGTCGTGTTATTGTGTGGTGAAGGTTGTGGCGAGTTTATGTGGTGACGGTGTGTGGATATGGACCGATTTCCCTGTCGATATCGCTAAAGCTTTGCCAGGTTTACAAAATGGCTGATCGCCAGTCACTGACAACCTCTCACCCATCACAACATCACACCCCTCAAAATCCCTCACCACTCACATCCTACACACAGCCTTACCTCACGTCCCTCGCACAGTTAAAGCCATATATGTCTTGTTTTAAAGTAGACTTTATACAACTTTCATTTGTGGTTGCACAACACACGACTTAACATCTATAAAACCCGACTTAACATCTATAAAACCCGACTTAACATCTATAAAACACGACTTAACATCTATAAAACACGACTTAACATCTATAAAACACGACTTAACATCTATAAAACACGACTTAACATCTATAAAACACGACTTAACATCTATAAAACACGACTTAACATCTATAAAACACGACTTAACATCTATAAAACACGACTTAACATCTATAAAACACGACTTAACATCTATAAAACACGACTTAACATCTATAAAACACGACTTAACATCTATAAAACACGACTTAATATCTATGAAACACGACTTAACATCTATAAAACACGACTTAACATCTATAAAACACGACTTAACATCTATAAAACACGACTAAACATCTATAAAACACGACTTAACATCTATAAAACACGACTTAACATCTATAAAACACGACTTAACATCTATAAAACACGACTTAACATCTATAAAACACGACTTAACATCTATAAAACACGACTTAACATCTATAAAACACGACTTAACATCTATAAAACACGACTTAACATCTATAAAACACGACTTAATATCTATGAAACACGACTTAACATCTATCTCACAAATCTTTGACACATTGAGATTGGATTGAATACCTATCCAATATATGCACGTCAATATTTTAGATAATTTGGAAGGTTTAGTTTATTTATTTAGATGTTCCCAAACAATATATTGCCACAGAGCTTGGCCGAACAGGTTCCCAGACAATATATTGCCAAAGAGCCTGGTCTAACAGGTTCTAAAACAATATCTTGCCTAAGAGCTTGGCCTAACGCTCCCAATGTTTCCTTTCGTGTAGCTTGTACGAGCTCTCCCCTCTTACAGGGTGGTTGGATTTGATGAAAACCTAACTCAAGACAGCTAGAGTCGATGCATGCCCTTACATTACAGTACTGAATGGTTTCTACGAGCACCAATATAGCCATCAAATCTGTGGGCGCACCAAAATCCTTGAACCAACCCAATGCTAATGGCCCTCGTTATTTGCCTCGGCTGATGCCTTTTGTTTTGAGTCCCCTAATTTTGTAATGTTATTTTTTTATAAATTTAGGCCATTAACGAGGCATCATGGCATCATGGCCCCCCGTGTTGAATGCTACCACTGGTCGATTCTAGTCACCTGTCCGTCCAGGTAGGATTCAATGAATTATGAGTCACACCTTCCATGAGCCATCGACCTGAACTCACCTGGAAAGTAGATTGACAGCTGTCAAAGCAGCCATATTCAGGAGGTTTTTTTTGGGAGTGGGGGCTGTGAGGCTAGAGCTTGGGTAGACTAGGGAAACGCTTCTGTTACCTTGTTCCCACAATAAAGCGTTTAGTTTTAGAGGGTAATCAACACTGGTTTGAATGATGCAAAGTATGTTTATTTTCTTTCCTATTTAATTATAGTTAGGATATGCAAATATTATGTAAATTAAATTTTATAATCATTAGAATGCTGTTTGTTTTGTTGTACTGGTGAAGGCATTTGGTGAAGGCATTTGGTGAAGGCATTTGGTGAAGGCATTTGGTGAAGGCATTTGGTGGAGGCATTTGGTGAAGAAATCTTTGCATTTTATCTGATCATAGTTAAGGCTTAACATATACTGTTTTATTTACAAAAACTGCTCGTGTCTAATGATTCTAAGAGAGTGTGTCAGTTTCTGACAGTTTGTGATAATTTGCGACAGCTTGTGACAGGCGGAGAGGGGGTATTGAACATGCGTGACTGTCAAGTCAGTAATGTTTTTTTTTTTTCGTTTCTTTTTTTTTTTCCATAAATAAAAACAAAAACCTAATAATTCTATTGGGATGTTTACATTTTTGTTGTGATACTTAAATTTTGTTGTTGTTGTTGTTTTTTCGTCCTATAAATAAATAAAATCTGTATGAGCTTTAACTTTAATGAATCTGATGTTGAATTCAATGTTTTATTTTTATTTTTTTAATGTTTTGAATTGAATGTTGGACAATTTTTTTTTTTTTTTTTTTTTTTTTAAAATTGTCCAACAATTGTTGGACAATTTTTAAAAATTTTTTATTTTAATTTTTTGAATTCAATGTTTGACAATTTTTTATTTTTTAAATAAATTACTGGCGAATACCCGGCATGCGTTGTTGCAATGCCACTCACATTAAGAACGCGTTTGTGTTTTAATTAATGTTTCTTGAAATAATTTTCTTTTTTATAGACAATATTTTTTTTTTCTTTTTCCGTCGGGTGCGTACACAATTAAATAAGAAGGTTTTTAGACGCTTGAGCAGGCCACACACAGCTGTCCTTGTGAGAAGTGAGCAGGCCACACACAGCTGTCCTTGTGAGAAGTGAGCAGGCCACACACAGCTGTCCTTGTGAGAAGTGAGCAGGCCACACACAGCTGTCCTTGTGAGAAGTGAGCAGGCCACACACAGCTGTCCTTGTGAGAAGTGAGCAGGCCACACACAGCTGTCCTTGTGAGAAGTGAGCAGGCCACACACAGCTGTCCTTGTGAGAAGTGAGCAGGCCACACACAGCTGTCCTTGTGAGTAGACTGGATTTTCAAAATAAATTTAGTCCTCAGACTTGTGTCGATTGATCCACCCATCCAAAGCTCTGTTTTAATTATTATACAGCTCATTTAAGAAAAAAATACATAATTTAGGGCCTTCGATCCCCAAAGGAATATTATAAAATGATTGTACCAGCTTAGAAAAAAGTTGTGCTCGTGCGTTGAACAACTCACCAAAGTTTATCGAAATCAGATGAATGGTATAGAAACGCAAAGGCAATTATATTTATATAATCCTCTCATGCATCATCTCTGTTTGAAATTATATTTACATAGATAATATAAAGAGGGAAAAAAACTAATTTAGGGCCCCCGGCCAATAACGGAATATTGAAAAATGATTTAATAATTTAGAAAAATTCGCGTGCGTGCGGAAAAAAATCCCCAAAGTTTTATCGCAATCGGATGAATGGTATAGGAGTGCATATGGGACATACATACATACCGACATTCAGTTTTATATACATATATATATATATGTACATCAGCGGTTCTCAACTTTATTAATACCGCGACCCTATAACACAGTCCCCCATGTTGTGGCGACCACCAGCTATAAAATTATTTTTGTTTCTACTTCATAACTGTAGAGTATATGTGTTTTCAGATGGTCTTGGCGACCCCTGGGAAAGGGTCGCGAGCCACAGGTTGAGAACAGCTGATATACATAGATAGATATTATTGAAGATAAAAAAATAAATTATAAAGCATTTTTAACGTGCCCCGTTTTCTTCAACACTCCCCCCCTCCCCACCACACTTTCTTTTTTTACAGAGACTGAGACGTTAACAAATTCTCCCTCGCCCACTTCAAGCTACGCCTATGGTACGTCCTGCTAACCATTTTTAATTTCTTACTATTGCTTTCGAATTGGCGCACAATTGAATTCTTAGACAGACAATGGTTTAATGAAACCTTACGTATTTAATATAATGATGTGGCAGGTGATAGCCTCTCATTGACATACAGATTAGCCTCTCATTGACATACAGAGTAGTCTCTCATGGACTTACAGATTAGCCACTCATTGACATACAGATTAGTTTCTCATGGACTTACAGATTAGCCACTCATTGACATACAGATTAGTCTCTCATGGACTTACAGATTAGCCACTCATTGACATACAGATTAGCCTCTCATTGACATACAGATTAGCCTCTCATGGACTTACAGATTAGCCTCTCATTGACATGCAGCTTAGCCTCTCATTGACATACAGATTAGCCTCTCATTTCATACAGATTAGCCTCTCATTGACATACAGATTAGCCTCTCATTGACATACAGATTAGCCTCTCATTGACATACAGATTAGCCTCTCATTTCATACAGATTAGCCTCTCATTGACATACAGATTAGCCTCTCATTGACATACATATTAGCCTCTCATTGACAAACAGATTAGCCTCTCATTGACATACAGATTAGCCTCTCATTGACATACAGATTAGCCTCTCATTGACATACAGATTAGCCTCTCATTGACATACAGATTAGCTTCTCATTGACAAACAGATTAGCTTCTCATTGACAAACAGATTTCTTTTCAACAAGCCGCGTCATAAAAAGTTAAAGGCATTTCGTCTCAATTCCTCTCTTTTGTTTGGGACCTTATTGATGGGGCCTATTTTTCGGGCCCTAAATGACAGGAGAAAAAGGGGTGCCTTATTGACGGGTCACATTTGTCGGGGCCTAAATGATGGGAAAAAGGTGGGGGGGGGGGGCCTCATTGATGGTGGAGGTTTTTTTCGGGATCGAAGTGCCAGTCTGAATTGTCAGGCCGCATTTTCGAGGTCGCTAAGTCGGGGCCGTTTTATCCAGGGCCGAATTGTCGGTGCACCGAGCTAATGGGAAAAGTTGGGGGGGGGGGCGGCGGGCAGTGTTTACATAAGGGGAGGTAATGGCAACCTTCTCGGATAATGTTTATCGAATCTGTACACAGGAGCGGTAATGAAACCTTCCACCAAGGGAACTAGTCGATTACTTGATCACGAAAGAGGTAATCGATTCCGGACGCAAGGCTAACAAATGTTAAATGTTGTCTTCTACTGAAGCGACTCTACTTGACGAAATAAGATAAGAAAAGATAAGATAAGATAAGATAAGATAAGATAAGATACTTAGCTTTTATTTATTGTTTTTGCACATTTTATTTTCAGCCTTGACAATTTTTTTATTTTTTTTAATTATTCACCTAAAATTGTTCCGTAAAAAAACTTAAAATACAAAATACCCAAGGATTAAATGTATTACAAAATACCCGGGTTTAAATTTGACACATTATATTATAAATACCTCGGCAATATGGAATTTTTGAGACATACTGTACATCAGATAAATCAAATCTCCCACATACTGTACCATGTGGTAACTCAAATCTCCCACAAACTCTACCATGTGATAACTCAAATCTCGCACATACTGTACCATGAGATAACTCAAATCCCCACAAACAGTACCATGAGATAACTCAAATCTTCCACATACTGTACAATAGTGTTATTAAAATCTGCAATTGGTTGGCGGGTTGAAATTAAATTGCTCAGAATATACCGGTAACCTCCTAAAAATGTTGCGGACAAAATGTCAGCTCTCTAGATAAATGTGGGCTGGAACTACGACACTTGCAGAAGTCAAACTACGACGATTATAGAAGTCTAACTACGACACTCATAGAAGTCAATCTACAACTATTATATATGTAAAACTACGACAGTCACAGAAGTCAAACTACGACAATCATTCCTCAGTCGAATCAAATTAATTAACAGTGTGTACACAGCACACACACACACACACAAACCATTCTTACTCAGCCTCCACTGACAATGACCGGAAGTGGGACTCTATGGACGCAATTTACTGTTATTTATTCTTCTTTTCAGTGTGAAAATTTGCATCTGTAAATTATCAAGAAAAAGAAGATTTTAAAAAATAACAAAACAGCGAATGTGTACAAGATCCCAGGTACAGAGACTGAGACTTTTTATCCAGGCACACAACTAAAAAGTAGAGCGTAAAGACTGCGGCTATCAACACCCCTGGCCGCTTGCTGCCCGTTGGTCAGAGTCTAATTTCGTAAATGCCCCGCCTCATCGGTGAGCGGAAAAAAAGTCACAGGGGAAAAAAAGTCACAGGAAAAAACGTCACAGGGAAAAAAAAGTCACGGGGAAAAAAGTCACAGGAAAAAGTCACAAGGAAAACAAATGTCACGGGAAAAAAGTCACAGGAAAAAAAGTCATGGGGAAAAAAGTCACGGGGAAAAAAGTCACTGGGGAAAAAAGTCACTGGGAAAAAAAGTCACGGGGAAAAAAGTCACGGGGAAAAAAGTCACTGGGAAAAAAAGTCACGGGGAAAAAAGTCACTGGGAAAAAAGTCACTGGGGAAAAAAGTCACGGGAAAAAAGTCAAGGGAAAAAAGTCAAGGGAAAAAAGTCAAAGGGAAAAAAGTCACGGGAAAAAAGTCTCAGGAAAAAAAGTCACGGGGAAAAAGTCACAGGGGAAAAAAGTCACGGGGAAAAAAGTCACAGGGAAAAAAAGTCACGGGGGAAAAAAGTCACAGGAAAAAAAATCACGGGGGAAAAAGTCACGGGGAAAGAAAGTCGCAGGGAAAAAAAGTCAGAGGGAAAAAAGTCACGGGGAAAAAAGTAGCAGGGAAAAAAGTCACAGGGAAAAAAGTCACAGGGAAAAAAGTCACATGGAAAAAAGTCACAGGGAAAAAAGTCACAGGGAAAAAAGTCACAGGAAAAAAAGTCACAGGAAAAAACAAGATAATTTAAGATATAAATAAATCCTAACAAAATTGGGGAACACATGAATTTGTAAATCATTCGATTCGACCACACTTCCTTGGTGACAACCATGAGTTTTAGTGTGATTACAGGTATGTCATTATACAACAGCTGGGGGGGGGGGGACCACCTTGGTAAAGTCTGACAAGATTGGGGAACAAAAGATGTTTTTTTTTATATCGTTCTGTCAAAGCGCATTGATAACATTGACCCCCTCCCTTTTCCCCCTTATTACCATTGATCACATCGGGCCCATTAACACTTATGTCTGGATAGAGTTTTCAGTAAACTAGTACTACAATGCAATGTCCCTATTGCTTTTCTTTATTCCTTTACTATGTGAGATGTGTCGGTGAATTTCAGAGACGCCGGAATCAATTAACCAATCGCTCACTACCATTTATTGTTATTCAGTCTGTAATATGCCTGTTTGTTGGCTTCGTGCATGACCATGTAAATAGTTTTGAATAAAGCATAGAATGAAATGTTTGATAATAATATGTATACATAAGACCAATAAATCAACACACGCGCATGTATAGCTGAGTAATAATAAATCATATTAATAAATCTGTGAATTATAATGTGTATATATAATATCAATAAGAAATACATAGTTAATCCCAAGCGAGAATCAAAACACGATCTAAAAAAGGTACTGTTATTTTCTATTTCAGGAAATAAATGTATATATGGACTTAAATTATAAACACTGAAACTTAGGAGTTTATATGAATTGCCTATACCTATTTTGTGACTCTTTTCCTGTCACCTTTTTTCCTGTGACTTTTTCCAGTGAATTTTTTTCCCGTGACCATCAACTGTGGCGGGAGGGCGCCATCACTCCATTAAATGTGGCGGGAGGACGCTATCAACCGTGGCGGGAGGGCGCCATCAACCCTGGTGGGAAGGCGCCATCAACTGTGGCGGGAGGGTGCCTTCAACGGTGGCGGGAGGGCGCCATCAATCGTGGTGGGAGGACGCTATCAACTGTGGCGGGAGGGCGCCATCAACCCTTGTGGGAGGGTGCCATCAACCGTGGCGGAAGAGTCACGTGTGACAACACTGGTTGCTACCATCTTGATGGATTTGTGAGTAGAAAGAAATCCTTAATAATAAAAGAAATTCTTGAGCTGTAATCCATTTAGTTTGGGAGGCTAGTAGGAGCCAATGTTGTCATTATTTTAAGTTGCTCTGTTCTCTGATGACCTCGTTCTGGTTAACTCAGGGGTCAAGAGTTCAGCTACCTGCACTCCGTGGCTTAACTACTGTCACCCTAACGTGACATGGGTATAAATAATGAGTGGGTGTGTGGGGGGGGGACTGATAGACCAGCAGTAGCTGACGGACGTTACCAACACAATGATCCCCCCGGGCTGCGTGGAAGTGGTCGACCTGGTGGCTAAGCTTCTCTGACAGGTTAAGGTCTGGTTGTCTGGATCGAGCTGACAGTAAATCTATTTCAACGGACTTAAGGCCCAGGGGCTATAAGCAAGGGGGCACACGAGGTCATGGACTATGGGTTCTCACACTTGTTCCATGTGCCCAATGACTATAACCATCTATAACCATAAGAGCTCACAACAATGGTCTCAATCTTGTTCCGTGTTATTCAGGGGCTATACGAAATCGGGCACTAGGGGCCATCCAGCAATGCAGCTTGGGTGGTCTCATACTTATTACAGTCTTGGTAACACTTTGAAGAATCCAATTCTTAAGAAATCATCAACAAGGGGAATTATTTGGCGTTACCAGGGTTAGTGGTGCTAATGGGGGTTGGGGGGGTGAAGATTTCTCCCTGCCCTTCAACGAAATGAATCTCTTCAGTTAGCCCTAAGTGTGCCCCATTCATATAAGTTAAAAAGTGACGCCCCGTTAAGACCGGCCCCCCGACCAACCCATCCTTTTTTTTTTCTTTCCTTTTCCACCTCGGATATAGGAACATGTCGAGAGGACATAACTAGGCCAACATGTTTTTGAATTAATTATTTTGCGTATCCGGAAAGTTGTTTGAAATAAATTTCATCAACGGAAAATTGATCAAAGGAAGCATGATTGAGCGGCAATTCGATCGAACGCATTATTTGGTTTTACGATATAGTACAGTGCGCTCAAAAAGAAATTTGACGAAAATTTGATCGTGTGATCTGAAGAAGAAATTCGACCAAAATTCCGTTCGACCAAACTTCCGTTTCGACCAAACTTCCGTTCAATCAAATTTTCGTCGATCAATTTTCCGTCGACGAAATTTCTTTCCAACAAATTTCCGATAACTTATTCTTATTATTCTTCAAGTTTTCCCTTTTACCCTGTGTTCCTTAATTCGCCTTTTTCTTAACTTGAAGACAATCTCCTCCAATCATTCTAATCGTAAGATCACAATCGCCTCTAATCATTCTAATCGGAAGATCAAAATCTCCTTCAATCATTTTAATCTGAAGATCACAATCTCCTCCAATCATTCTAATGGGAAGATCACAATCTCCTCCAATCATTCTAATCAGAAGATCACACTCTCCTCCAATCATTCTAATAATAAGATCACAATCTCCTACAATCATTCCAATCGTAAGATCACAATCTCCTCCAATCATTCTAATCGTAAGATCACAATCTCCTCCAATCATTCTAATCGTAAGACCACAATCTCCTACAATCATTCTAATCAGAATATCACACTCTCCTCCAATCATTCTAATCGTAAGATCACAATCTCCTCCAATCATTCCAATCGTAAGATCACAATCTCCTACAATCATTCCAATCCTAAACTGGAGTTACTTTGATTTCACTATAAACGCATCTCTACACGCCTCTTCACACACACATTGGACTTAATCAAGATTAGGATGTAAACCAAACTGTCCGACAGATCTGTTTTTGTGACTGTCGGGCGAATTCTCAAGACTTGAAGAGAAATCGTCAAAGGATGAATAGCAGAGCGCGGTTTTAGCGCTGTCGTACAGTGAGAAAACAGACAGTCCCCCACGCAGACTTATGTCCCGTTGGTAGAATGCTTTTAGAGTATAGAGTTAGAGAGTAATACTTGGTGAGGGGAATGGCTTTGGAAATGTCAGAGCTTAGTAGGAGCGATTTCCCTTGAGGCGCCAAAAAAAGAAGTACAGAAATCCTGAAAGATTTGTCCCTAGTTATTGCCTATACCTAAATTACGATGAACGACTGTGGTGGACCGTTTTCCCCTCAGAGACGTACATCTCTAGTAGACAATGGTCGATGTAATTGTCCTTGGAATAATGTGAGTGATACTTAAAACTTAACTGACCTTTTGGCACAAACTGTACGCCCTTGGATATTTAATTTCAGAGGAATGTGCAATTTGTTTGTTTGTGAGTTTGTTAGTTTGTTGGTTTGTTAGTTTTTTTTTTTTTTTTTTTTAGCATTATTACTATTTTCTTAAACATTTAAATTGCGTTATTTTCGGTGTTACTATCAAATAATTTGTTAAGCAATTGGGCAGTATGATGACCTCCTTGTGAATGTAAAAAAAGAGCAAACTGGAATGGTGTGGCCACGCGATAGCAAAACAAGGGCTCGTTGAAGAAATCATGCAGGGCACAAAGAGAGGAGTGAGGAGAAAAGTAAGAAAGAGAAACAATATGGAAAGAATAACATCAAAGAGTGGACGGGACTAAAACTATATATATATATAGGCGATGCTGTGCGTAGTGCAGAAAACAGAGAGGAATGGAGAAGGATAGTTTTCATGTCATCTGTGGCACCCCAACGGCCCAAGGACTAAGGGACATGATGGTGATGATGATAAAATAAACAGAACATTATTTTGTATTCGGGGGTCTGGGGTAAGATTTATTTGAGAGTCCTTGGAACGCCAAAAGATCTGGTACGCATGTTTTGTGTATCGATACAAAAAGCATCTGAATATCGGAGATTTTTTGTATGCAATCATCGTGGTGTTACCGAATCACAGCTGACAATAGAGGCTGTGAGATTAGGGTCATTAGACACGGAAATGGTCATTGTAATGCTAAACTTCATACGAAACATAAAGTCACATGAAGGTAGAGTGGACCTTCACAGAGGCAGAGTGGACCTTCACAGAGGCAGAGTGGACCTTCACAGGGGCAGAGTGGACCTTCACAGATGCAGAGTGGACCTTCACAGGGGCAGAGTGGACCTTCACAGAAGCAGAGTGGACCTTCACAGGATTAACCCAAAACGAAAGACCTGACTTTCGTTTATGGCAAAGGTCTGCCTATCCACAACCAAACCGACCACTGGCCCCTCTGTGTGGGGGGGGGGGCGAGGGTGTCAAAGCTTGGTTTAAAAAAAAACTCTTCTGAGAGGAATGGCAAAAATATTGAGAAAAGGACACGGCCCTTAAACTTTAACGGAAAATGTCGCATCCGAAAAAGGGATTAATGGTGGATATTATAACTCGAACACCTGAGCCTAATCACCCAAATGAGAACAGAACACTGTCCTACTCCAAGTATACTTGAACAGATGACATCCTCTCCGGGACCCGAGCTGCCGGCATTGCGGACAGGCGCCGGAGACAGTGGTGTACTTGCCAGCCGAGTGCCCGATACTAATGAGTGGAGGGGTTGGGAACACCCCGCGCATCCACATAGAAAGGCTGATCTACGGCGATGCCATGCAGAGGGGGGGGCACCTCTGGTACAGTGCTTGCCGGGGCAATAAAGTAACCCCCCCCCCCCCCACTTTAGAAAAAATGTAATATATCAATACATGTATGTAACCAGGCAGAACAGAGTGGTTGCTACTAGAGGCGTTGTGAATTAGTAAGGAGTAGTCTCCCTCCTGGACCCGACTAGCTTTTTTCTATTCGCCTTACACATGTTCGGAAACATAATTTGCATATTTTAGGTTTCTTTCAATTTTCCTTTATATGTTAAATCAACAACTGGTACTTTTGTAAACTCTGGGAGTGGGGGGGGGGGTTGCTTTCATACCGTTTCCATTGAATCCAGTAATGTAACTCAACTGAAACAGTGTTTAGGGGTGCGCGCTGTGCGGAAGTCAAAATGATACTCTCTTATTTATACTTGATTCATCAATACTCTGATTTTGTTCCAAATCATTACTTCCACGGGAGTGTGTTACAACGGCTACACAAGGAAATACACCCTCGTTGTGTTGCTAAAATTAAACAGTCCATCACTTCATTGACGCAATTACTATCTGTACAAATATCGTGCATACAAATTAACCCTTTCAGTCCCAACAAATTCATTTTATTGTAACTTATTCATACACTTCCACAATTTCCTTGTTCACTCTTCTATATTGTGTGAATTGTGACAGCTATGAACTATGAAGGCCATGAACTATGATGGCGGTGAGTGAACTTTGGTGGTGGTGAACTATGATGGCGGTGAGTGAACTATGGTGGTGGTGAACTATGATGGCGGTGAGTGAACTATGGTGGTGGTGAACTATGATGGCGGTGAGTGAACTATGGTGGTGGTGAACTATGATGGCGGTGAACTATGGTGATGGTGAACTATGATGGCGGTGAGTGAACTATGGTGGTGGTGAACTATGATGGCGGTGAACTGTGATGGCGGTGAACTATGATGGCAGTGAGTGAACAATGGTGGTGGTGAACTATGAAGGCGATGAACTATGATGGCGGTGAGTGAACGATGGTGGATGTGAACTATGAAGGCGATGAACTATGATGGCGGTGAGTGAACTATGGTGGTGGTGAACTATGATGGCGGTGAGTGAACTATGGTGGTGGTGAACTATGAAGGCGATGAACTATGATGGTGGTGAGTGAACTATGGTGGTGGTGAACTATGATGGCGGTGAACTGTGATGGCAGTGAAGCTCTTCTTTATTGTCTGAACTATGATGGCGGTGAACTATGATGGCGGTGAACTATGATGGCGGTGAACTATGATGGCGGTGAACTGTGATGGCGGTGAAGCTCTTCTTTATTGTGTGAACTATGATGGTGGTGAACTATGATAGCTATTCACTATGATGGCTGTGAACTCAGATGGCGGCTAACTATGATGGTGGTGAATTTTGATGGCGGTGAACTATGATGGTGGTGAAGCTCTTCTTTATTTTGTGAACTATGACGATGGTGAGCTATGATGGTGGTGAACTAAGATGGCGGTGAAGGCTTGCGTAGCAATGAGAACTGTTCAAGTTTCGTTTCGGGATGAGACTTCCCTGTTAGGGTTGAGTAGGTGCGACCTGAAGTACGTTCCGGAAGTGCCATGATCGTGCTAAACGTGACATGTTTATTAGGTCATTGGGGTCAAAGTTTTGAAATGGGTATGTCTTATGCACCGTGCAGTTGGCAAGGTAGTTCGTACAGCAGACGGGAAGAAAGTTCTACCACTGGCCATTGCCATGTGTGCGTTGTGCTTTATATGGGAGGAGAGTTCTACCACTGTCCATAGCCATGTGTGCGTTGTGCTATATATAGGGCACTATATCCAGAACCGTGTGACAAGCAACAACAACAAAAAAAACAGCGCCACAAGCTGTCTGAATTTAAGCGCCCTCTTCCTAGAAGATTGTACATCAATACAAATACTCTGCATGAAAATGACGATTTTTGGTGCATTCTGGCGATGGTGGCCATGGCGAATGCTCTATTTCTTCGTTGTACTTGATGTCAACCTACTTTTTCAACTGTAGTTGCCTTCTTGCTTAGCAAATCCAATCTACCCGGTAGCACAACTTTTCACCTTGTTTTCTGGCCCCTTGGCTCCTTGCCTGTTTGTCGTTTAAACACTCCCCCAATCATTATTTGTTTCACCCCTTCAGCTCTTTGCCTGTTGGTCGCTTCACCCCCTTGTCTTATGGCTCATTTAGCTCCTTGCCTGATGGACGCTTCACCCCCCCCCCTCACTTTGTTTGGAGGCCCCTTCAGCTTTATGCCAGGTGGTTGCTTCACCTCCCCAACTGTTTGGAGGCTCCTTCAGCTACTTGCCATGTAGACGCATCACCCGCCTTGCTTGGTGGCCCCCTACAACCCCTTGCCTGGTTGTCCGTGGTGCAACTATGTATTGAGATAAAACACTAATCCCTTGGTCACCGGCTGATGGCTCAATGGCACAACCAGATGATGAGTATGATATCAAACCTTCCTGTGTTGCTAGTCACCGGCTGATGGCTCAATGGCTCAACCAGATGATGAGTATGATATCAAACCTTCTTGTGTCGCTAGTCACCTGCTGATGGCTCAATGGCTCAACGAGATGATGAGTATGAAATCAGACCTTCCTGTGTTGCTAGTCATCTGCTGCCGATGACTTGGGATCATTTGTTCTACAAGATATTCTTGTAAGCTTTCGCATCAGAAAATAAATCTTTAGTGATTATTCAAAAAAATATCATTAATGAAAAGTCCACCCTCCATCCCAGCCCACTCCCCGCCACCCCCCCTCAGGCCAAAGTCCACCCTGCCTGTTGGATGAGCATCCAATTTGTACAACAAACAAAGCCAACCTCAAGGCCTACCATCATCTCAGCTGCTGTATCCTCATTACGCTGTGGGCCTGTTGCCGGCTCAGCCAGACGTATTTTAATAACAACATCATTTTGTTTCGCACATTCGCTGCACATTTCATTCCTAATGGCCATCGGTTTTTGTGTGGTTCGGTCTAAGTTCTAGAAGCGTCATGTGTGGATCGCTCTGATTGTGGGTATGTCTAGCTCTAGAAGGGAGTGTGTGGCTCGCTCTGAGAGCACTGGAAACGTGGAGTGGAGGGGGGGGGGGGAGTGGGGGCAGGTGCCGGCCAATATTTCGTGAATGGCTCACCGCGCGATGTCTGGGACGTATTATTTCATTACCCGGTCCCTCAGACAGGAAGTCGATACGACGGGTGGAGAAAAGACCTTCTATACCCCCCCCCCCCCATTTTTCTATGCTTTAAAAATCATTTTATTAATATTTTTTTTATATATTTCAGTATCCATGAGCACTGTTCTAAGCCATCACGGCCATTCTCGTGAAAATATGGTTTGGAGGATGTGGAAGAGGTCATCAGCTGTTGAACCCACTCCCGCGATAACTAAGCGATTCATTTAATTCAATAATCTCATCTTGTAGACGCACGGTTCTCTAGCCACCAGCATGAGACCCACTTAGGCCCGCTATTTTGATGAAACTGAAGATATTCGTTGACACTCGACCCTGAAGGCGACAAATACGTCATCGCTATTTGAAAGGCCCACCAACCCATCTACGCATTTCCGATTGAGTCGATCTACTGCGATTAGTCATCGCTATTTGAAAGGCCCACCAACCCATCTTCGCATTTCCGATTGAGTCGATCTACTGCGATCAGTCATCGCTATTTGAAAGGCCCACCAACCCATCTACGCATTTCCGATTGAGTCGATCTACTGCGATCAGTCATCGCTATTTGAAAGGCCCACCAACCCGTCTACGCATTTCCGATTGAGTCGATCTACTGCGATCAGTCATCGCTATTTGATAGGCCCACCAACCCATCTACGCATTTCCGATTGAATCGATCTACTGCGATCAGTCATCGCTATTTGAAAGGCCCACCAACCCATCTACGCATTTCCGATTGAATCGATCTACTGCGATCAGTCATCGCTATTTGAAAGGCCCACCAACCCATCTACGCATTTCCGATTGAGTCGATCTACTGCGATCAGTCATCGCTATTTGAAAGGCCCACCAACCCATCTACGCATTTCCGATTGAGTCGATCTACTGTGATCAGTTTATGATGCTCACCAAGCACTTACAGGAATGTATTCGGCATTTCTGGTAAACAAATTAAACAACCCTTAAACAAATTTGTTTTCTCATATAAATCCGTAATATGCTTTTTTTTTTTTTTTTTTTTGGGGGGGGGGGGGGTGGGGGGGGGGGCTATTTTTTAAATTAATATTGCCATGACCCTCCTGCTTTTACACCGCATATTTATTTTAACAATTATTCACCAAATGCACTAGCGATACTTTTTTATAAACAGATTCTCATTTAGCGAAGTTATGAAAAGTTTAGTACGTGAAATCAGTGACATCATATTTTCTTCAGCTTCCCCTTGACAAACAGGAAAAAAACTCACTTTTAGGGGTTCGGGTCAGGATGTGGGGCTGAAAATTAGTTCGAATGTTTTGTCAGCAGCAAAACGTCTATGTGCCAAGTCTCAGCGGGCTAGGTTGACGGGAAGTGGGTCAATGAGCCGTCCGAAGATTTTGCCCGAAACACGCGAAAAAAACAACGAAGTTAATATAAAGGATTTTTTTTAAAAAAAACAACATTGTTGAAAATCCCTTCCGTCTGTTAAAAAAATAGTGTTTGTGTAAAGCAAACAACGATGGTCGAGTCTTGTGTTTCACGACGGTCGAGTCTTGTGTTTCACGACGGTCGAGTCTTGTGTTTCACGACGGTCGAGTCGTGTGTCTCACGACGGTCTAGTCTTGTGTTTCACGATGGTCTAGTCTTGTGTTTCACGACGGTCGAGTCTTGTGTTTCACGACGGTCGAGTCTTTTGTTTCACGATGGTCTAGTCTTGTGTTTCACGACGGTCGAGTCTTGTCTTTCACGATGGTCTAGTCTTGTGTTTCACGACGGTCAAGTCTTGTGTTTCAGACCAGACTCTCCCCATTTATACCGCGCAACAACCATCAAAATAACCGTATCAAAAAACAAAACATTCTCGAAAATAAACCCTAAATACATGCGCCCATCGTGTCAAAATTTGATTGGTCCAGCTTCTTATGATACTTCAAAAAAAAAAAAGCATTGATTGAAATGCCATATGATTTTAATTTGATATCGTTGGCAGCCGCGTCAATATGAAACATGTTGATGGAGTTCTCCTGGCATCCCGACACGTTGAATAAACTACATAACCGTTTCTCATTCCATGTCTGCATGCTTCGAAATATATGTTGTTTTTTCCCCTAAAGACGGCAGCTGTAAACACGATTTATTCAAACTGGTACTTATATAAGTAAGAATTCTTCTTCTTCTTCTATATATTAAGGGCCCACGATCAATTTATTGATCATTATGGCTCCTATGAATGTAGATGGGATTTGCAATGTCTCTGTGCCTGGTGTTGATGAGGATATTTCACTGGTTACAAGAGTAACTGTGTGAGGGTATCATGCACTTGCGGTTCGAAGGCCTGAGGCAATAGACGCAAATGAGTCAAGTGTTGTCGCCTCAACTGTTCCTTTCGGAAGCTTGTTCAAGTCCCTGATTGTCTTTGGTAGGAATTGATGAACTACTTAGTGACATCACCCAAGAAATGATGAACTACTTGGTGGCATCACCCAAGAAATGATGAACTACTTAGTGATATCACCCAAGAAATTATGAACTACTTGGTGGCATCACCCAAGAAGTGATGAACTACTTAGTTACATCATCCAAGAAGTGATGACATACTTAGTGACATCATCCAAGAAGTGATGAACAACTTGGTAACATCACACAAGAAGTGATGAACTACTTAGTTACATCATCCAAGAAGTGATAACATACTTAGTGACATCATCCAAGAAGTGATGACATACTTAGTGACATCATCCAAGAAGTGATGAACTACTTAGTTACATCATCCAAGAAGTGATAACATACTTAGTGACATCATCCAAGAAGTGATGACATACTTAGTGACATCATCCAAGAAGTGATGACATACTTAGTGACATCACCCAAGAAGTGATGGCATACTTAGTGACATCACCCAAGAAGTGATGGCATACTTAGTGACATCACCCAAGAAGTGATGACATACTTAGTGACATCACCCAAGAAGTGATG